>SSNS01000468.1:221512-265843 GCA_006937985.1 Aphyosemion australe
TTGGGACTTTAACTTTAACTTTATGACGAGCTGCTATCCAGGAACTGGAGCAAGGCACAGATGCAAATAAAGCAGTTGCTAGCTGAGAATAAAAGGCTGAAAGAAGACAACTTTAAACACATAGTAGAAGCAATGAAAGGTATGTTTATGATCTTTTCATCTTTTCATGTAGAGACAAGATAATTAGGTATAGGATAGGATTTTATTTATCTTAAAGTTGCACAAAAATATACTGACTTTATCTTCTTGATAAAGTTTCTTGTTTGAAACTTTAATGTTTTAAAATAATTATTTATATCTTCATTCTCAACAGTTTCCAGCAGTCGTGCAGAAGTTACGAGACATAACTGAGCTATTGTCATCGACCTCAAGCAGTCCATCAACCGGATCAACACTTGTGCAAACACCTGTACGCAGGGGCGTAGCACCAAATTCTGGGCCCTAGGTACAAGCCATCTAGGTGGGCCCCCACGCTCACTTGTTTAATATCTCTCGTGCAGATTTTTTGTCATGCTGTAAGACACGTTAATAAACACGATCTTAGTTTAACCTCTATATTGAGCAAATACAAATGCCAGCATAATAAAAGTGAAATCTCAGTGCTATCTGGAGAGAATGAGGGCCCTGCTGCTGCTGCTGCTACTGCATCTAAAAGAGCCATGTGGTTCATGATGTTAAGCTTTGCTAATACTAATATATATTGTTGCAATAGGTTAAATTGACCAAGCACATGCAGGAGTACTTCTACAGGTATTCTGTAGTCAGTCTCTCTATCAGGGAGGAAATTCCTCCTGAAATTCCTCTTGTACTGTTTTTCCACTGATTCTGAGTCAGCAACTGTTTTACTTGTTAGGCTTAAAATATCTCTGACCAAGTCAATAAAAACCCTCTAACATATAAGCTGCCATGTTTGTTATCAACCTGAGCCTTGCTCACTGATGTTGATGGGCAAGGTTGGCAGATAAAACAAAATCATGAACAAACCATGAAATAATGAAATAAATTATGACATATCTATAAATTAATTTTAATGAATTAAATATTTTTATGGTTCATGTAATTAAATATTTTAAATATTTAATGATACATTTATAAAATTAATTAATGCTTTAGCTATTTATTGAATTGTGTCACTTTTGGCTCTCCATACCTTGCAACAAGAGCTCAGGTAATAATTAGACTATGCCTTTTTCCAGCTTTCATTATGGGCCATCATTTATGGCCTTAAAGTCAGTTACCTCCACTGTGGGCAACTTTACCTTACTAGAGTTAAAGTAGATCATCATCTGGGATTAACAAGACAGTTTTTGAGGTCTGTTGCATTCAGTTTTTCGTATAGCATGATGACACTGGCAGCTTCACATTCCTGAGATTACCAGGAATCCATCGATACCAAGTTTGTCCTGATCCATGAGTGGGAAGGAGCTGAAATATCCACACAGAGAGAACCTGTTTTTACTGCGAGGTCCGCGAAATTATTGGCGGCGGCCGCGGTAATAATTCTAATAATACTAATGGATTTATAACTGATCTTGATGGTGAAACTAAAGGCGTTAAATTCTGAACACTTAACATGAATGCAGCTTTCAGTCTGAGAGCGTGCTGGGCTTGCCGCTTGCAGCCTGTCGCCGCTGCTGGGTGGAATAAACCATTTTACGTCTCCTGGGGTGGGGGGGGGGCTCCTCCTTTGGGGAAAACGAACACTGACATAAAGTCTGGTTCGATTTTCCCATATTTAGTTGGAAAAACAATATAATGAAACAAATTGACACAAAGGGGACACAATGATTTCTAAATAAAAACGGGGGGAGGGAATCGTGGGAAACATGGGCCCCTCCCCCTCTTGGGCCCTGGGTAGTCAGGTCCACTTTTCCCCCCAGTACGACGCCCCTGCCTGTACGAACACCAGCACGACCAGAACTGCCAGTTTCTGCACCTGTCTCCTCAAGTGGACTCTGCTGACTTGGTAATGCTTGTATTGCACTAGAATAGGGGTGGTGTAAACTTTAGTTGTCACCTTTTTCACACCTTCTGAATTTGTATGTATGAGGTTGAAGAATGTCTCCCAGAAAAAGTCCAAAAATATAAATGTTTACAACGATACGGAGCAATTGTTTTATTCATAGAAGTAGGGGAAACATGAGTTTAGAGGTGGGGACTGCATGAAGAGGTGTAGGACAGTGGGGTACACATTTGTCCATGTTAAAAAGTCTCTGAAGTACATAAACATAAAAGTTAATACACTATTGTTCACCAGAAACATGACTGCAGTGGTGGCAGGAAACCACCAGATCATTATCGTTATTAGGAATTATTATACATCAGAATACATCTGATACAGACATACTCAGATAAAATTGTCAACAGACAGTCTGAAGTGTTTGGTTTTGAACAAGTTAGTTTTATTTTGGCAAGTCGGTCATAATGTCTGACAATTTTAACCTTTTCCATCAGAAAATATTAAAACACGCCAGTAATGTCCGACTGTCCATGTTTTCACAAACACTGCTTTTACACTGTCCTCCCAATTTATGGCAGTACAATCATTTTTTCAGGCGGCAATATCACTGTGTAGATATTATTACTGTTCCACTATATGGCTAATTGAAAATAACTATTGTTTTGCAGGTGTCTCTTGGGCCAGGCTCTGATGTCAAAGTCCACAGACAGAAGCTCAACTCTCTGCGGACTTCAAATCCCTCAGTTTACACCAGAGACCTGGCAGTGCTCGTCTACGGCAGGGAAATGCTGTCTTGCTCAAGACAGTCAGGAGCACACAAAGACCTGGAGTCCAAACCACAACTTGATGGCACAAAACTTGATGCTATTCTTGGTGAGTATCTTAAATTGTGGTTTAGCTTTAAAAATAAAATCCTTGCACACAACCTCTTGTTTTTCTGTAGAAGAATTTTCTTTGTTGAAGTTAGGAATGACTTGAGTCGAATCACTGAAATAGTTTATACATCGTGACACTATGAGAGGCACTTAGACGTTTACATTATTTCTTTATATGTAGCTTTGAGTGGATATTAATGTTTCCTTTGTTTTTGCATGTTATGTCTTTAACAGGCCATGCTCTGTCAAGGTTCCCTGGCACAAGTGTGCAAAACGTCAGAAGAATAATTCGAAAAAAGTGCAACAACGAAAGCTATAAGCAGGCTTCTGCAAAGAAGTCCTTGGACATTTAAAAAATTGGACATTGTTTGCCTGCTGATCACACTCACATGGACTACTAAACCTACACATCCAATACACAATGATAGTTTATGTGCAATTTTTCATGAGTGCAATTTTCTGATGTAACGTGCGATCACACACACATATTTATATTTCTACTCAGGACATATGTACATACATATATTCAAAGTTTAAAGTCTACATATACATACCATTAAATTTTTCAACACACTCATACATATGTATATATCTAGATTGTTTGCACAGTGTACTGTTATGTTGGTATAGTTTTTTTTCTACTGTTTTTTAACTTTTACTTATTTTTATCTTGTACTGTCCGTCATTTTTTTGTCACATTTTTTTTTACTTGGCATTAAAACGTGGAGAATAAATATAACTAGAAGTTTATTTGTGGTAACTTGGAAACCTTCAACGTTACATTCAGTATACTTCATAGTGTTAGCCTGGCAAGCCATCCTATATATGTGTATATATAAACTCTGCAAAGCAAGAATTTGGTCTAGTTCACTAGGCTATCATAGTGTAGTTTTTGTAAACTAAAGTTAACTGGTAGTAAACTATTAGTATACCTTGAAGATTGCATTTAGTATAGATTAAAGTGTACTTTCATCAACTATGAGTATACTTAAAGGTCATTACAAGTAAACTAAAAGTATACTTTAAAGTTTGTTACATGTAAACTAAAACTTTATTACAAGTACACTAAAATTTTACTTAAAAGTTTATTACAAGTACACTAAAAGTGTACTTAAAAGTTTATTATAAGTACACTAAAAGTGTACTTAAAAGTGTATTACAAGTACACTAAAAGTGTACTTAAAAGTGTATTGCAAGTACACTGAAACTGTACTTAAAAGTGTATTACAAGTACACTAAAAGTATACCTGGAAGTTTACTTTAAGTGTTCTTCAAAGTATACTTTTATAAACTTCAAGTGGGCCACTTTAGTGCGAAAGAGTATACTTGATAGTATTCACTAGTATACTTGTTTCCGTGTACTTGGAAAATAAAAGTATACTTGGGGACTTATACTTTTCTATACTTCAGTATACTTAGTAAAATAAACTTGAAGTATACTACTTTTTGGTAAGGGTTGTTTGTAGTTAGATTACCCAGAGAAAAATAAGTGAGTAAAAAGCAATTTGTAACCAGCCCAGTCATTCTCCTGATCTGACAGCAGGCATTTTGCTTTAGTATAAAACAATGTATGTGAACAGAAACTAGTAGCTTTTCGCTTTTAACAATAAATTACATTGTTTATGCTAAACTAAAGCAAACCGACTGCTGCCAGAACAGGAGACTGACTAGGCTGGTTACAAATCACTTTTTTCCCCCTTATCTAACTCTGGGAAATCTGACATCAGACAAAATTTTAGGAGTCGAACATATATTTAATCACATTTATGCAAGTTCATAACTTGCTGTCCCAGTATTTCTGGAAGTATACTGTTTCTAAAGAAACACTCAACTTTAGGAATCACATCCTCCCAAAACTCAACATCAGGCAAAATCCTTTTAACAAAAGTCTTTGTGTTTCCACACAACAAAGTTGCAGTACTCTGCCTCTACAATGTGAAGCTGTGCCTGAACTTGGAAGTAGTAGTCATGATTCCGATCCAGCGTAACATGATCTCCTTCACCGATGAGGCGCAGATTGGGCTCATCTTGCTCAGAGTGTGGACACTAAAATTAAAGTGATAAAGACGTGAAGAATTAATCATGATATTTTACCATTTTTTTCCCTCAGCTCAGTAATTCGTATCAGAAGAGTCTGGGTTTATGGCTGTGATTGTAATATTACCTTAATTTCGCAGGTGCCAGTTCCATGACAGTCACAAGTGACTATACCATCTGGGGAGGAGCCCATGTATGGCCACTTGGGGTTCAGCCAGAGACCACTGTTCACACATGAAAGGCCTGCATGCTCCCGACCCATTAGCTTCTCATACGCTCCTCTGGCCTGTGATTCATGTTGGCACCCATAACTGTAAACAGTACATATGCAAACCCTCAATCCAACCCTAAATACCTTGTGGCACCTGTGGTGAACCTATATGCTTCTGGGTAGCATATAGCCATGATCAAGCTCTTGGATGGTTGCTGGGGGCTGGTCCTAAGAACTCTTCTCAACTTTGATGCAGTGATGCGTCCAGCTCTCTGCCTAAACCAAATCCTGCTTGCACTCTGATCTCGGGTAGCCCTCTCTACAGCCTGGACTTGGGACATGGCGAGCTCTTCAAACTGGAACTCCTGGCACAGCTCTGCAAGCTCTTTGGGGGGTAACTGCAAAGTTTCTGAAGTTCTATAGTCAAGAACAGTTTTAGGGAACATAGTAGATTTGGGGATGAATTCTTTGTAGTAAGGCTCCCTTGCCATTAGTGCTGCACTCTTTGGACAGTTTTTACTTAAGGCATCAAAAAACCTACTGTAGGTTTCCAATCCCTTCTTCACTCTTGGACACAGAAGCGATTTCACAGGCTTGCTGTCGGTTGTCCTGCCATCAATGGAACGGTCAAGCTTTAGTTTCTTGGACTTTGCTGAGGAGAAGTCAATCATAGCAACTGGGGCAGCAGGAATCTGAAAATAATTTAATCAAAATATGGTAATCAAGTCCACATTTCTTAGCTTGGCCTGCCAGACTCCTCCTCTGTTTAATTCTACACAGAGTCTCTGTGTAGAATTAAACAGAGGAGGAGTCTGGCAGGCCAAGCTACGCATTTCTAGGGTCTGTAACACATTTAGATGCAGTTTAAAATCTGGCACTTATGACAGTGAGGAAAACAGGTAAGGCATCATTATAGAACTGAGATACAAAAGGGCATTCAGGTATATTATTTTGGTTGTATTAGCTCTTTGTCCAACAAAGAAGCTGTGATTTACTAAAATGTCACAAGCTAAACATCTTTCAACTAAATACAAACCAGAACACAATAACCTTTGTAGGACAATAAAATAATGTTTTCATAGAGGGGAGATCATGGGGACAAGAGGTCAGGGATTGAATTTGGAAAAATCCCGGTTGCAGGCAGAGCCATGAGATTCTACAAAGCAGCAGAAGAAATCAAAGCTTTTGCTGCTACTCGCACGGGGGAAGAAGTAACAGGTTAGCAGCCATTTCTAGCTCGCGCTTGAATGGTTTTTGAAAACTTGCAGTAGGTCTTGATATTTCATTAAATGCACAAAGTATTTGCTTCTCTAAGTTTTTGAATATTCCACCAGAGGGGATAAAAGAATCAGAGTTGAAAAATGAAGCTCCTCCTCATAATGGGGCGAGAGGGTGAGCCCTCTGAGCAGATTCTACAAGTAACATTTTAAAGGAGTCTAAAAAAATAATGAATAATATCCTCTGAAAAAATAAAATGCAGACTAGGCTAAGTAATCAACTAGTCTATAAAATATCAGGTCCTGTAAATGAATCAGAGCAAAGACATAAACAACAGGGCACGACATAATAATTTACATCTCATAGTTAGCCTAGCCTTCCATGTTGATCAGAAATGACATTCTCTGATTACTGTTACCTTTTTTTACATCACATGCCCACGTGCACTGCTCTGAAGTGCAGGAAGCAGAATCTCGCATTCTCACCCCGGCTTCAATGCAGAACAGGACTGCCCCCACATGAGAACATGACTCTGATAGTCTGTGAATAGAACGTTATATGCACAACACTCATCCCATAGTAATAATGTGAGCCTACATAGATTACTTACCCTGCCATGCAATTGCAATGAGCTGCAATAACTTCACCATCTTCCTTCGAAATAATCCACGTCTTCAGAGGTGTTTCACTTGATCTTTGCGAGTGGTTTACCTTGAAACATCAACGGCTGTCAGGCTAATGACGCCGTTACTGTGTGTTGACATTAGAGCATCCTGCTAGCTGCTAACTACTGGCCTGCCAGACTTGTCCTCTGTTTATTCTACACAGAGAATGATAGTTCTACCGTACTACGTGGCTGCACTGCACTGGACTCCAGCTGAGTCTCGGCCGCCCCTCCACCTGGCTCAACTACTCACCTGCTGATATGACACGTTAGGGCTCGGAGCCGCTCGCCTCCTTGAATAAAACCTCCTCCTCCCCCTTTTGTTTTAATAATCGCAGTGGACAGGAAATCCTCCAGCCTGCTGCTGCTCTGAGTCTGCTCGTTCTCCTGAATGGTGAGTCTGCTCCGTTTGTGTGCTCGTGTGCGTGTGGTTAACGGCTCGTTTTTCTGACTGAGAAACTCTGAGAGCGCACGCAGGGGAGTTGAGAGTTGTGCTGTCAATCACTGCCTCAGTGCTGCTCTCTTGGTCCTCCAGGTGACACCTCTTTTCCAGGTATTTTTCTATAAGGAAGTCTGCTTGAAATACGTTTCCACCCATTGTGTTACTCAACATTTAAGATAAGCAATATTCTCTTCTAAATGGCTAAAAAGAACAAAAGTGTAGTACCAGCTTTAGGACACCAGAGGGCAGCAACTCCCATCTTCTCATCAATTCTAAAACAAGAGTGTTCTGTTTTTTGCCAGCAGAGGGTGCAAATTCCCCGTTCTTTCAAGGCAACAAAACATGTGGTACAGATTATTTTCTCAAGCATCCCTTCAGCTGTGGTCTGCAGATGTTGGTTTTCTCCAGTTTTTTAAATAAAGTTTGCAACTCTTGTTTCTTTCCCACTGTCCTGTAATAAACTAACTGGGACATTGTAGTGTTCATAAACCAAAATCAGCCAAAAACAATTGAGTTTCCATGATGTTAAAGCAACAACATGGAGTCATAATATCCTACGTTCAATGAAAAATGTACTTTCTTAGAAAATTAAACAAGTTTCCTGTTCTTGAGTTTCAAATGTCAGTTTAGTGTCATTTAAATATAATTTCCCTTCTTTGTTCCTGCAGTTTCCAAAGCTGAAGAACTATTTTTACATAGCAAGATATAAATCATGAGGTACATTTTTTTTCAAAAATGATTTTAAAAAATCATAGTAAAAAATGGGAGAAAAGAAAAATTAAGATTAATAAATGTGAATAAAATCGAAAATGAAAAAGGGATGCCAAAAAGACAGAATGGCAGGAACACCAGGATGAAAAGAAGCCAGTGAGGAAGGGGGAACAACAACATTTCTCTGTAATGTTTGAAGCAAACACCGGCTTGTGTTTCTCTGCTATATTGCTAAAATCTGGAGTGCGTCAGTTGACTCTGGTTGTATCAGCTAGAACTTGGAGACCACCTAGAAATAGAAACACAAGATGCTGAGTCTGCACTGACTACAGGTGGACATGTTAATGAGTTATCTGTGAGACTTACGTGGTCTGATTTGGATTGGCCAGATTAGGATGGAGCAGAGCGCCAATGCTGCAAAAATCGCCACACCGCCTGTTACGATGACCATGATGTAGTGATAGAACCAGACACAGGCCGGACAGCACACCACCGTACTGACAGACACACAGAAGCATGAAGAAATGATGCACATCCTGGCACTTACATCATGTGGCAACAATGCTGAAGCTGACCCACTCATTTGATTTGCACATTCATGGTTTCTGAGCTTGATGCAGAGTCAGTCTTGCCCATAGACATAGATACTGGACGTAGGACCACCCATTTCTCTCATTTGCCTAATCTGAGACGAAAAAGGTGTTTCCCACCGCCTCCATTTCGGCCGTGTCACACGACGGTCTCGACCAGACAACCCATAAATGGGAAAAGAAGTGAAGCTGAGGGTGGGGCAGTGAGGGCTATTAGCTAAACTGAGCTGATTGTAGGTTCAGTTTTATCTTCTTTACCTGTTGCTACATTTATTGAGTTTACACCAGTCTCTCTTACTTCTTTAACTGACATGGTGGAAAAAATGAAACTCTCAGGTAGTCCTTTAGATGTCATTCCTGCCAAAATGATGAAGGAGGTTTTCACTGTTATTGGGAGTTCTCTGCTCACTATTTTCAACACCTGTCTAAATTCAGGTATTGTCCCAGCTGTATTTAAACATGCTGTTGTCAGACCACTTTTAAAAATTTTTATTTGGGCCCCTCTATTTTATCTAACTGTAGACTAGTCTCACATCCATCATTTTTACAAAACGTTTTGGAGAAAATTGTTCTAAATCAACTGCTGCCATTTTTGGAAGACAACTCCATTTTTGAAAACTTTCAATCCGGTTTTAGATCTTGACAGCACAGAATCTGCCTTATTAAAGGTCTATAATGACATCATGTTAGCAGTTGATGAAGGGTCTCCTGTTGTTCTGGTCCTGTTAGATCTCACGGCAGCATTCAATACGATAGAAATTCTCTTCTCTCATTTAGAAAATGTTGGAATTTATGGCACTGCATTGACCTGGTTCAGATCCTTTTTGTCAAGCAGAAGTTTCTCTGTCATGATCAGAAACACCTATTCATCCAGAGCAAGTCTCCCATTTGGTGTACTCCAAGGATCTATTCTAGGGCCTATACTCTTCTCTCTTTACATGTTACCACTTGGAAACGTCAAAAAAAAACATAATCTGTCTTTCCATTGTTATGCTGATGACGTTCACATTTATCTACCGGCAGAGCTTAATTTGAGCCGGATCTTGCCGGAACAGGATCCGGGAACTGTCTTATTTTGAAGGGACGCGTTCCGGTAATTGTCTGCTAGGATCCGTTAACTCGCGCTGCTACCTCATGATTACAGTGGGTAAACGAGGATGCTGTGTTGGGCAGGGACTTACGGGTGAGTGGTTCGTTTGTCCAATTTCATACCTAAACTTTTCGGCAAAATTGCAGTTTTTAAGCCAAATAAGCCGTTCTGGTTTCAGCAGTCAACAAGGGAAAGAGGGGATTCATCTTGTTCACAAACGATCTTTGTTTTAGCGTGTCGTCATTTGACCAATCACAGTCGCGGAAACAGACGCTTCGGCAGCGCCCAAAGACTGTATACCCGCACGGTGCTCACGAGCAGCGGCTTTGAGCTTAAAGGTTGTCAAATCAAACAAAATCCCCACTAAATAACACGGTTTTCTGTCGAGGACTGTAGCAGATTTACCTCCTTTCAGCCTTTAGAGATTTTCCCCCGAGGCTCGTCGTGTTTTTTTTCAAGTCAAGTTCGGAGTTGAACATAACCACCGCCAGTATTTAACTCCGTTAAAACCAGTAGCTGTATAAATGAAAGGTTAAAACCTAATATTAACAACATAAATACTTTTTTCTGGTGAGAAATGGCCACCAGCATGCTGCAGCCTCACTCATGTCAAAGTCATCCTAATATATTGATCTGGGCAGCGGAAGATTTAAGGAAGCTGGAGTACAAACACGTGATGAGATCATTTCATAATGTTGTAACATTTCTGCAGCACTAAAGCAGAGTTGTAACATTTTGACCTTAGCAGTGGTTTATTAAAGTATTCAAGCAAACAGCTGAGATAAAGCTGCATCTCCCTGCAGCTCCAGCTCTTCCTAAACGTTTAATCAGAACCAACTCATCAGAGCAGCATGAACACAACAATAACCTCCTAAGGACTCAGGAATATTTTCAGATGTTTTCATGTTTGGTGTTCTGTGAGTTAGTCTCACAGTAATTCTTAATTATATGATGATCCCTAATCATTTCCTGATCATTTTTGTCAGGCATATTTTCCTTTTGTTCTGAGCAGAGGGACTGTCTAAACCTCATGGTAGAAAATGGTTTGCATTTTGCAAAAAAATCACTTTGATGATTTTTTGTAAGTATTCCAACAAATTATTGTAGCAATAAAAGGTATGTAAATGTCAGAGGTCCCTACAAACCCACTGATGCAACTCTGCAGCATGCGAGGACCTTATGAGAAATTTGTGTAAACTTTGGGAATGTGGGCACAATTATAAGTTATTCGTCAAAAACTCCATTAATCTTGAGGTTGTCAGAAAACGTCTTACACCTCAACAGTGACAAAACTGAGTGTATTCTTTTTTCCTCACCAAACATGCAGAACCACACACTGTCAGTTTTTGGATGTTTAGCCTCAAGTTTTAAACGTCAGGTCAGGAATTATGGTGTCATATTTGATAGCAGCATGAATTTTGTCGTCTGGAGTGTTGTAAACTGTAAACTGTGTCTAATTTAGCTATTTTTGCCACCTTAATATGTTGATATATTTTTTTATTATTTTTATAGTGGCTTTTAATTACTTTTTAAAAGGCTCTGATTTTTATTACTTTTATAGCAGTTCTAAATTGTTTTATCTGGCTTTGATTTTTACGTTTTACAGTGATTCTTAACTATTTTATTGTTGATTTTTATTTTTATTCTCTTTCCTTATTAAATGTTAAGCACTTTGGTCACCCTCTGGGTTGTGTAAAGCGCTATATAAATAAACATTCATTGATTCATTGATTCATTGATTGATTGATTGATTGATTGATTGATTGATTGATTGATTGATTGAGCTAACCCCCAAAGCTAAGACGGAGCTCTGGGGCAGCTGACTCTCGTGGCTGCCTGGCTTCTGTGCAAAGCTGTGGTCGCCTGTGGAGCTCTAATATGGACTGTAAAAATACTAGCAGAGCTTCAGACCGCTGCGATTGGAGCCAGGTGCCCTGGCTGCTTACGTGAGCTCACGCTCCGCTCCTCCATGGGGAAGATCAGCAGGACATTAGCTACATGCTAACCCAAAGTTAATGGATGTTTTTAGGTGCTTTTAGTGAGAAAACGCGGTTGAGTGACTTCAAAGTTCAGCAGAATCAATTCAAATAGCTGCAGTGTTTCTGTGGTCTCCCACAGAGAGCTCCACAGGTGACAAGCACAGCCTCAGACCGCAGCAACCAACTTCAGGCTGCGTGAGCCCACGCTCTGTTACGGTCGGAGATCAGCGGGGCTAGTGGCGCCGCGGCTGTGGTGAGGTGAACCCAGTGAGTCAGGCAGCAGCGATGCTCTCCTCCCCAGCGATTAGAGATCAGTGGGGCTGATGCTGCGGCTGCAAGTCTCCCAGCCCATCCAACACGTTATATATATTTCACCTCATTTTGACCAGGCAAATTTATGTTGAACACACAACATTTCCCTCATTCAAGCAGCAAAATAAAGCACAGAAATATAATTTTACTAGGGGTGGGCCGTTATCGGCGTTAACGTGCTGCGGCAAAGCTAGACTCTTATCGCGCGATAAAAAAAATGTCGCCGTTAATCTATTCTCAAAGTTGGGTTGGGATCTGGGTCTATACTAAGTAAGCTATGATGACTTTCACATTGCGCGGATGTATACCTGGTTGGCGCGGATGTATACTCGGCGCGGATGCGTGCTGCGGATGTATACCTGGTTGGCGGATGTATACTCGGCGCGGATGCGTGCTGCGGATGTATACCTGGTTGGCGCGGATGTATACTCGGCGCGGATGCGTGCTGCGGATGTATACCTGGTTGGCGCGGATGTATACTCGGCGCGGATGCGTGCTGCGGATGTATACCTGGTTGGCGCGGATGTATACTCGGCGCGGATGCGTGCTGCGGATGTATACCTGAGGGTGCGAAAGACTCAGACTTCCCAATGGAAACCTTGACAAGAGTAAAGTTGTTTGCACCTTGTGCAATGCGGAATTTGTTTACTGTAGAAGTTCTTCCAGTCTCAAGTACCACCTAAACGCAAAGCATCCCTTAGCTAATTTGGAAGATGCTGGACCAAGTGTAGCGCCGGGGAAGAGTTTTCGTCAAACTACTATGTTTGAGTGCAACCGAGGCAAGCCCACCAGTGCAGCTCTATCAGATAAGCTCACTAATCTCCTTGCTCAGTGGATTGCCACGAGCTGCCGGCCCATCAGCGTGGTCGAAGATGATGGACTCGAGCTTGTTCTCCAGGCGGCCTTAGGTGACCCATCCTACAAACTACCTGCGAGGCAAACAATCGTGAGGAGAATACATGACCAGCACGCCGCATGAAAGCCGCAAAAGATGAGAAGTTGATGGAGGCAACGTGTGTAGCACTGACTGGGGACCATTGGACATCTGTCAATAATGATAACTACCTCGGTGTTACTGCACACCTCATCGATGCCAGCTGGGAACTTCACTCCTTTGCTTTAGGTAGGCTATGTCATTTTAAATTTCATAACCAATATCACATGAGAGGGAGAGTTGCTGCGCCGAATATTAGCATTTGTGTGATTCATATCATTAATACGTAAATAATCACACCAGTGCTGATATTCGGCGCAACAGCACTCCCTCTCGTGTGATACTGCTTTTATACAACAGTTCTAAGAGCAAATTTTCTTATTTAACAATAATAAGCAATATAAGATTATAATTTTAGTTTATTCAATCATTTATTTAGCTCCGCCAACACAAAAAGTTCTAACTAGAAAGCTGTTGCCAGGCAACACAAACATACAACATAACATTAGAACGCCTGATATTGTCTGTAAAAAGTCCCAGTGCTGTTGTACTCCAATATCAGGACTCAAGGAATGTCTCTTGTCCAATGAAATTACTTGGTTAGAACTAACTTGCATAATTTAATTTGCCTACTTATTAATTAGCACAACACCATGAATTACCACCACATTATGTTTGCTTCTTAATGATGGCTAGTTGTTTACTACTTGTGAACTTATTCTGATCTTTGTTTGTCCAATTAGGTGTGATGAAAACAGAGGAGCGCCAATTTGCAGAAGCATGTGCCAGGCAGTTTCTTGACGTTGCTAATCAGTGGGGGATAGCTGACAAAACCAGCACTATTGGAACAGACAGCGCTCGTAATATGGTGGCAGCAGGGAGGATACTGCCATTCGAGCATTTGCCATGCGTTGCACATGTTATTCAGAGAGCTATTGTAGTGTCACTTCGGGAAAGTGGTTTTGATGGTGTTCTGGCCAAGTGCCGTAAAGTGGTCGGACATTTCAAACACAGTCCAGCAAACTCAGACGAGCCCAGCAAGCCTCCCTTGGACAAGAACAGGACCAACTTGTGCAAGATGTTCCAACACGGTGGAATTCCACCCTTGAGATGATCAAAGGCGTGAGGCGAAACAGAGACGCACTGCACACAACGCTGTCTCAGCAGAAGCACAATCTGGCCCTCCCAACAAATGCTGAATATGAGAAGCTAGCAAAGCTGGAGAAAATGCTGGAGCCATGCAGGTATGATCTACAAAGATGACGTGTTCATGAATTGGCATACAAGTTCTTTGAAATGTCACTTTGTATCTAAGAACCACCTACCCTTAAATGTAATGTGATTAAGAATTTAAAAAATGTGTAATCTGAGTCAAATGAATTGGTCATTAATTATTATGCTGTCTCTCTCTCTCTCTCTCTCTCTCTCTCTCTCTCTCTCTCTCTCTCTCTCTGTGTGTGTGTGTGTGTGTGTGTGTGACAAGAACCTACTCTGAAGCCCCTCATGGAGGAGAACCCTGAGCCACCCAAGAAGAAAAGAGCTCTTCTACTAATGGGATCAGACTCAGATTCAGACGAGGACACACCGGCGGTAGACAACACTGTGGACAGGTACAAGGTGAGCCCAGTGCCAACTTAGATCATTGTCCACTGAAGTGGTGGTCGGAACACACTGCTGTGTATGGCAAGATGGCCGACATTGCCCGTAAATATTTGGGGACTCCTGCCACAACTGTCCCATGTGAGAGACTTTTTCTTTAGCGGGCCATATTGTGCAGAAGAGGAGATCTAGTTTGTCACCAGACATAGTGAACAAGCTGGTCTGCTTGAGTGACTGGTGGAAGAAGGAGAAATAGAGCTTGGACTCACTGACCAAATGCTGACTGTAAATAGTTAATCTTGACCTATTCTGTAGACCTACAGTGCAGAATTTGTTGAACTGAATAAACAGCTATTAAACACAAATACTTATTGATCATTATTTATTTTCATCATCAGTTATCGTAGTAAAACTGCTTTATCAGTCTGTGATGCATTTTTGAAACAAGAAATAAGCCTCCATTCTCAAAGACTTGTTCTTATTCATTATCTAGGTAGCACACACATAGTATGCCTTTGGCAGAATTTGAATGAGCCATTTTAATCTAGATTAATTCCAAGATTACAGTGAGATTAACCTAGATTAAAAAAAATAATCTATGCCCACCACTAAATTTTACTTATCGATGAAAAGAAGCAGAGACTTCTTGGATGGTCTGTTAGTCCAATCAATACCACAGCTTGCCCTCTTTGTCCAATAATTCCATGATTAACATCCAAACACGAACACAAAGAGGACACAACTAAAGTTCAGAGAGTCAAAATGGCCGACCATCTATTAACGTGAGGCTGAGGCCTTCCCCGGAGCTAGCTGCTTACGATAGCTCTGACGTTCATGTTTTCTATCAATCAAATCTAATTATTCATAATTTCAAGCATTTAATTACACCTAAACGGAAGAGTTGCAAAAAAATTCTCCCCCCTCAGAGATGTCATGACTGTAAACTAGACTTCTTTGTTACGTTCGTTCTGTTTTCTATTCAATTTCATTTCTTGTGGTTCCTCATTATACACAGAATCAATAAAGCTTGTTTTTACCTTTTGCTGACATGTTTTGGCATCCACTGCAGCCTTCATCAGAGCTCACTGTTGTTGGTGGCGTCACTTCCAGTTACACACTCATGGGACACGGTGATCAGTGGAGAGGGCGCGGGCAGTAGAGGACGATGTCGCCCTCTACTGCCCACGAATAAACGAAGGTGATGCCACCAACAACGGTGAGCTCTGACGAAGGCAGCAGTGGACGCTGAAACATGTCAGCAAAGATAAAAAGTAAACTAGACCTAACCTAAACCTAAAATGTTTTTTTGAACTAGGCTGTATACATGTTTATTTCTGCTGTGAAATTGGCATTTGGCATGGGAGTCAATGAGGATTTGCTCACTTCTGGAGCCAGCCCTTAGTGGATGAGGGTGGAACTGCAGTTTTTGGCACTTCCATGTTTGCTTTATAAAATTAGGAAAATGAATCCCCCTTGGGTAAACATCTTCTCTGACTGCAGTACGAACCAGCCGTGGAGTGTGAGGACTGACTGAGCAATCTTGGACAGGAGAGGAGCCCAAGGCAGCACCGCTGCTCCATGAGAAAATTAGGAAAGTATGTGCTTCTCAAAAAGCAACACTGCTCACAACCGCACAACGGACTTCTCTGCGCCACTAAAGAGGCCCACCAACAGCTGAGTTCCTGAGAAGGGTTGTCCCCACCCAGCCCAGTCTGAGCTGACCTAAGTGTAAATGGGCCACAGGTGTACAGAGTTCAGCGGTTAGCTGCACTCAGACCAGGCTAAAAGAAACATCTAAGTCTAGTGAACAAAGAGCAGAGGTCATGCAGGGTGGTAGACAAGCCCACGGCAACCCACAGTGTTTTTGAAAAAAAAAAAAAAAGTTGTCAGGAGGTTTAAAAGTATGACTAGTCATCTTCGGTATGTAGTATGTGGTGTTATAAACCATTTATTAACAATACTTATTTGTCTTACAAAAATCTTGAAATATGGTTTTACCAAACAAAAAAAAATACAATTCAGATCATGGAACATACACCTGACCTCTCACCCTGTTCACTTATCCATTGTAAGATGTTGCTATTATGCTTTTGTATCATCAGATGCTGTTAAAGTCAGACTTGCAGGTAAAAGACATTTATTGGTTTAAAGGTGTGCTTAACTGAAAATAATTTTTTTATGATTATTTCTGATTATAATCAATCACTCTGAGTTTTTCATGCAGGCTGAACATGAAAATAGTCTCCTACACCTATCTCCTGCATTAACAAGGGCTACAGCCAGTACCGCAGGAAGTAGATGCAGCACCCCCTGCTGGTGACCTCAAAGATTTATTTACCAGAACGGCAAAAAAGCAGATTTTAGACTTTTTTGGGAAACCTCGAGAAAACAAAAGGAGCTGCAGCAACAGTGAGTTCTGGGGTATATTGTCATGTATCCGGTCCAATATAGTGTGTTTACAGTTTATTTTCAGTTTCTATTGTGCTTTTTTGTATTTCAGAGACTTTTTACACGGACACATTTGTCCCTCATTCTCCTCCACCTCTTCATGCGCTCGCCACCTCTAAACCCACGTTTCCTGTCATTTCTGTCCACAAATAAAACGCTTGTTGCATATCTTTATACTCCTCCAGTCACGACCCACACTGTGCACCCCCACCCCACCCCAAAAAGCATACGTCACTAGACAGATAAGCAATACAACCCTAAAAAGAGAAAAAAGCGCCACAGTAAACACTTCTTTTCAGTGTCAGCTCATGACCCAGTTCATCTTCCTCAAAGAGGAAGAATTGATCCGCTACATATTTTCAAAACCCACTTTGGCCTCAGACTCCACCTGCACATCTCCTTTTCCCGTCTTCCAGCTAAACAGCTGATCTGTCTCCTGGACATCCATCCTTCTCATCCGCTTTTATACATAAAAACACTAACCTACAGAGAAGTAACTATCTATCTGTCACAGATCGCTCCAATATCTAAAGTTATGCCGTCAATGTCTGTCTCAGTGTTTTCTCCACTCCATGACAGCGCCTCAGCGCACCTTTTGACACCTGCTGTCAGGTCACGCAGCAGCCATCCTCTCCCTCAGCAACAAAACGATACTGAACCCATTCTTAGTTTAATTATTTTAGTATAACTCCGGTTTTATTTGGGCTATTTAACAAAAATAAAAACAAGGGTGTAATTTATAATCCGCATTTTAAGCATAAATTGAAACGGAAACTCAGAGAGGCGGAGTCTTGCTGCTATGGCGTCCCAAAGGTGTGTTTTCATTGGTCAACTGCAGACAGGAGACGTAGGTTTTTAAGCAGCGCTTCAAGACTGTTGGAGGCTGTCTTCTTTCTAATAATGAGACTCATATCAATGCGTATACTACACGTAGGCTGCAGTTGAGCGCAGCAGCTGAGAAAATATGTTCTCGCGGCTATGGCTACAGCTATTTAATATTTTAGTATTCTAATATTCTATCGAATCCTCTGTCAATTAACCAAATATTCTATTTGATGAACTTTCAAAATGGAGGAAAAAATTCTAATGAGTTTGTTTTTCAAAATCTAACTTCAAGTAGAAATGTTACTAATTTCTACTAGTAACAATGCGTCATATTTTTCTAAATATACACAGATTGGCAATAATCCAACCCAAAATTATATTCAAAGATAGATGTTAGTAAATTACATGCTACAATGGCTTGCCATATGTACAGCGTCACACTGAGCAGCAGTAATGACTCCAGGTATTAGCTGCGTCCCTGCTCCACACCGCTGCAGCTGCTGCAGCCATTTACATAAACAGGATGATGGGGATTTTTCTTTCAGTTGTAGAGTTTATTCAGTCTTAGTTTAACGTGAACACGATTAACGTGCTTTTTCCGGTCCCTACGTGACGCGAAAGTTAGCATGCGTGCTACATATTAGCTATGGTATTAGCATTAGCCTACTTGGTCGTGGATTCGGCTGGCTGAAGCGGTTTCCTGTTCAAGCATAAAGTTGTGCTGTTATGGTAAGACAACTCCGTTTAACAGTGGAGACACTCGACCGTGTTTTCTCTTCTTCTGAGTTTAAAATGGTCCCAAACTTTGGACCACCTTTGCCTTTTGCAAGAGTTTTTGTCTTTATCTGTTTCTCCATTGTCCTCCATGCTGTGCGATCACCGGTGATATCCATGTTGTGCTCCAGTAAAATGTGTCCGTGTAAATTAGAGTCCGACTGCGGTGCGCATTTAACAACGCCTCGAATCAGTAAAATAATCGAAACATTTGTGTATTTGTTTCAGCGCTAAATTTAACATCATAAATGTTAGTTTGGTGCATTAAAAAAACTTTAACATAACATAAATAAATAAGTGACGCATAGCCTGGCGGGGGGGCAGGCAAAGCCTGGCGGCCCGCCATCTACCTGGAGGACGCCCTCATCTACCTGCAGCACCGGGCTCTGAACCACCTTAGCCTCTTTTATAAAACAATGCCGCCAATTTGCCGCAACGCCGATGCAGCATCAGGGAGTGTTAGGTCGTTCATAAGAGCTCAGACCGTGGCGGTAATGTTGCGCAATCATGTCCGTTTTATAAAAGATTATGCGATGGCGACAAAAAGGAGGTATGGGGGCGGTCTCTGCACTGTCGTGGACTTCCGTGTATCTTGGACATAACTTGCTTTTTATTGCGATCGAAGCCGCGCTCCTTAAGTTCTTATTTTAACAACCAGCTACAGGTGTGTGTCCTCCACCATCCCTGTGAGCTGTCAGATGATCTGAGCTGCAGATCTAACGGAGAGAAGCTCCCGGAGCACCGCATCGCTCCAGTTTATCATCTCAGCTGGTTCTGTTTACAAATGTGAAACTTAAGCGCGTGTTTACTTTCATTTTTAACATAATTCCCGGCCGGAGCGCAGCATTAATTCATCTCGTGGTCATGACACCACCCTCTTTTGCGCCAAGGCTTAGTGTGCGTTTATAAGACCGGCGAAGCCGCAATATTACCGCAATATTACTACCAAGCGTGGAAGTTTGCTTGTAAAGTTCAAAGTTCTTATCTTTGCATTTAAGGCAGTTAATAACAAAGCTCCCCTCTATCTGTCTGAACTACTTACACACTATGTTCCCACCCGATCACTACGCTCCGCAGATCATCACCTTTTGTCCAATCCCAAAATGAAATACAAATCTCGTGGAGAGTGGGCCTTTGCTTTTGCTGCTCCTAAACTCTGGAATGCACTCCCACTCTCAGTGCATCTGGCCCCCTCACTTACACACTTTAAATCCTGCCTTAAAGCACATCTTTTCAGAATGGCTTTTGCCAGTTAAAGTTTTCAACAGTGGACTTGGTCCCTGAAATCAATTCTTTATCTTTTTAGTGTTTTTATCCCTTATTTTTCTCTTTTTTTGTTCTTTTCTTGTATTCGTAACCAAATTTTTAGGTTTACCTGTGTTTTATGTTGGAATGTTGATTTTTTTATGCCTTATTTTTATTTTTTAAATCGGTCTGTCACACATTCTCTGATTGTGAGGACCTGTTTTTATTAGTTTTACCACTTTTTATCTGTTTTATATTGCCCTTTTTCTGTGTTCAAGCACTTTGATCAGCTGACATGCTGTTTTTAAATGTGCTCTAAATAAATGTGGTATGGTATGGCACCACAAAGGAAACAAAGGAAATGGTGATTGACTTCCAGAGAAACACTCCTCCTCACTCACCAGTAAACATCCAGGGAGCAGACATTGAGGTGGTGGACACCTTTAAGTACCTGGGTGTTCACCTCAACAGTAAACTGAACTGGTCCCACAACACAGATGCTCTGTATAAGAAGGGCCAAAGCCGCCTCCATCTCATGAGGAGGCTGAGGTCCTTCGGAGTTAACTCCCAGCTGCTGAAATCCTTTTATCACTCTGTTGTTGGCTCTGTTATTCATTCTGCTGTGGTCTGTTGGGGTGTAGGCAGCTCTGACCGAGACAGAAAGAGACTGAACAAGCTAGCTACCAAAGCTAGCTCGGTTCTGGGCTGCCCACTGGATTCTGTTGAGGAGACGTGTGAAAGGAGGATGCTGGGGAAGATGACCTCCATCTTAAGAAACCCCTCCCATCCACTGCACTCCACTGTGGAGATCATGGACAGCTCCTCCAGAGGTAGACTGAGACATCCCAGATGTAAAACTGAACGCTATTGTAGATCTTTCATCCTCTCTGCTGTAAGAGTGTAGAACTCCTCAGTTTAAGCTGTACTGGTATTAGCCAAGTTTGTTTTTCATCTTTTATTTGTGGTTTTTTTTAGTGATCTAAGATTACAATACTAGATTACTGCCTATGTGTATATACATGTACCCTTGTTTTTTATCTTTCTTCTAATTACCCTTTGAGTGTTGGTGCTGCTGTGACAAGTGAATTTCAAGTGGGATCAATAAAGTCTATTCTATTCTGTTCTATTTTGTTCTATTCTATAGGCCCCCAGGGAAGGAGCTGCTCAATCTTCTGCATGAAGGATGTATGATTGTGGTCTGTCATCATAGTCTTTGCTCTGGTTCTGGTTCTGTTGGTGTAAATGTTTAGTCTAGTTTCCTTTGGTATCAGGGACCTGATAAACTGCTGCACGAGAACTATTATGTTGTGTCTTGTAACTCTATGTGTGTGCAGCGGCACAACTACCTACTTTTGGAGAGGTATGCAGACACCCCCCCCAAAAGACGACGTCCCCCCCCTCACTGCTTCACCGAACCCTATTTTTCAAAGTGTCTTTTTTCAGTGTATTTGAAATATACTTCCAGTTATTACACCCCTCCACAAGGTGTGCACCAGCACCAAAAAGCAATCAGAAGAAAAAGAAGAAAAATGATTGGGAATGAAAAAGATGACAAGATTTCAACTGCTCTAGGGGCGTCCGGGGGCATGCCCCCCCAGAAGAAAATTTGGGACATTTTATATTTAAAAGCATCAGTCTGACTGCAGACTGGTAAGAATGTATAATAAAGTACCTCTACATGTTCACAGCATTATAATATATATTTAAGATATATTTGAGTTAACATTGTGATCCTGTCCTTTCTTTAATGCATTTTAAACACCTACTACAGCAAAATCCACTGATGCATCCATGCTGCTCAGTATCAGAACTGATGTCACTAGTTACCAAAAGAACCAATCAGCTGGCAGAGCTCTCTGTTAAATGTGTGAGCGTGCAGAACTTATAAAACCACGACTCTCACGACTATTTAAGGAGCAAAGTAGAATCAAGCTGCTGTTATTTATTTGCTGTTGGTGCTTATAGAAACAAAATCTATCTGCAAGGCTTTAGGCCCAGGGCTGAGTTTTCTGCCTCAGACCGGCCCACTTCAGATTATTTTTTATATCATGTATTCTTTACACCCATCAGAATATTCTGTTCAAATGTTCACAGACATCCACACCTTAAAAATCACATAAAATCAATATTAAAATAAAAAATTATTAATATTAAATCATTCATTTTTCATGAAAAAATTAGTTATCTGTGAACACCTTTAGATTTCAGTATGTAGAGTTTAATAATACTAGGTCACACATCAAAGGAGTTAGCTGTGGCGTTCTACAAGGTTTGGTCTTGGGGCCCAAGTTATTTGTGGGCCCAATTTCAATATTCGCACTGCGCCCTACACCCTTCTGTGAAGTGCACTTAGAGGAAGGGCGCAATGAGGCTTCGAGTGCGTAGTACACAAGTGTGCAAATAATTGCCGAATTGGGACAGTGAGCATTACGTAATCGACCGCGACGCATGCTGGGATGCCAGTCGCTGTTTGTGCTTTTTAAAAAATCTTTATTAACAGCTTCCAAACACACAAACAATTATTTGACTAAATTTAAATTAATTGCTGTCCACATTTATATCTTAGTCTACATTCTAAGGGGGGGTTGCGCGGCGCCGGCTCATGATTAATGGAGTTTTTGACGAATAACTTATAATTGTGCCCACATTCCCAAAGCTTACACAAGGTCCTCGCATGCTGCAGAGTTGCATCAGTGGGTTTGTAGGGACCTCTGACATTTACATACCTTTTATTGCTACAGTAATTTGTTGGAATACTTACAAAAAATCATCAATGTGATTTTTTTGCAAAATGCAAACCATTTTCTACCATGAGGTTTAGACAGTCCCTCTGCTCAGAACAAAAGGAAAATATGCCTGACAAAAATGATCAGGAAATGATTAGGGATCATCATATAATTAAGAATTACTGTGAGACTAACTCACAGAACACCAAACATGAAAACATCTGAACATATTCCAGAGTTCTTAGGAGGTTATTGTTGTGTTCATGCTGCTCTGATGAGTTGGTTCTGATTAAACGTTTAGGAAGAGCTGGAGCTGCAGGGAGATGCAGCTTTATCTCAGCTGTTTGCTTGAATACTTTAATAAACCACTGCTAAGGTCAAAATGTTACAACTCTGCTTTAGTGCTGCAGAAATGTTACAACATAATGAAATGATCTCATCACGTGTTTGTACTCCAGCTTCCTTAACTCTTCCGCTGCCCAGATCAATATATTAGGATGACTTTGACATGAGTGAGGCTGCAGCATGCTGGTGGCACCAGAAAAAAGTATTTATGTTGTTAATATTAGATTTTAACCTTTCATTTATAGCTACTGGTTTTAACGGAGTTAAATACTGGCGGTGGTTATGGTAAACTCCAAACTTGACTTGAAAAAAAACACAACGAGCCTCGAGGGGAAATCTCTAAAGGCTGAAAGGAGGTAAATCTGCTACAGTCCTCGACAGAAAACCGTGTTATTTAGTGGTGATTTTGTTTGATTTGACAAACTTTAAGCTCAAAGCCGCTGCTCGTGAGCGCCGTGCGGGTGCGGCGCTGCCAAAGCGTCTGTTTCCGCGACTGTGATTGGTCAAATGACTACACGCTAAAACAAAGATCGTTTGTGACCAAGATGAATCCCTTCCTTCCTTTACTGACTGCTGAAACCAGAACGGCTTAGTTGGCTTAAAAACGGCGATTTAGCCGAAAAGCGAAAAGTTTAGGTATGAAATTGGACAAATAAACCACTCACCCGGAAGTCCCTGCCCAACACAACGTCTTCGTTTACCCATTGTAATCACGAGGGCGCAAGGGTGCAAGTGCGAGTATTGGGATTGGGCCATATTATATGTGAATGATATTGGGCAACTACTCAAGACGTTGAAATCCATTACATTTGCGGATGACACAACTTTGTTTTCTTCTGGAGCGGACATAAGAGAATTACTGACACTAGTAGAAGACTTGATTAGGTTAAAAGACTGGTTTGACATTAATAAATTATCACTTAACGAAAGTAAAACTAAATTTATGATTTTTGGGGGTGTTGGGGACGAACAGTGAATGAAATTAAATGGTGTAGAAATTTAAAGAATAGATTAAATTAAATTCTTAGGAGTTATTTTAGATCATAGGTTTAGTTGAAAGCCACATATTGAATACAGATCTAGTGTTTCTTGTTATGTTCTTCCTGTGTTCATTTTTCATCTCCATTGGTTTTTCTTGTTTTAACACAGTATTATGATGTTTCATTTACCTTTAATTACTGACGGTTTCGCGCGTGACTCTGAAGATGGCGACAGTAGTCGCCGAAACCGTCAGTAATTAAAGGTAAATGAAACATCATAATACTGTGTTAAAACAAGAAAAACCAATACAGATCTAGTGTTATGATAGATTTATAAGGTGATCTGTATATAGGATAGGCAGTCAATAAGCTTCGGTTTCAGCCTATTCCTTGCTCATTTCAGTTACAGTGATTGTAAATTCATTTTATGATGGAATATCATTTTATTTTGGTGAGATATGTTTTTTTATCATTGTATTATGCTTTTATTATTATTAAATGTTATTTATTAAATATTATTAAATTATTAAAACTGAATAAACTTATCATAAAAGACACCTTTATATTTATTATGGTCCAGCTTAGGCAGACATTTGCTTATTTTTAAAGGGACACTAGTCACTTTTGGCTTGTTTTTAGCACCCCCTAGTGTTCTTGGGGAAACTAAAGTAAATGTTATCTCTCCTCGCTGTGTGTTTGTCTTTTTAACACCTTAATCTAACTGCTGAAATGTCTCCCCAGCCGTTATTAGTTTCTACGGGAGTGATTTGTCACTAAATTAAACAAATCAGCTGTGTTCATGATCTAAAACATGCAGGAAACATGCTGGAACCAGACTGAAGAGCCAGGTATGTCAGCTCAAATTTTTCTAAGTCCCAACAGATCGGACCAGCAACTCTGAAGTTGCAAGTGGAATATTCTGGACACAGGGGGTGACAGGGGCTGGGTGGTCTTTCATTAACCCTGTAAAGGGTCATTTTAGCACATACTGGCTCAAGAACATTATTTAACAATATTAAAAAGTTGCAAAGTGTCCCTTTAACAGAGCTGAGATGTGGTAGAAAATATTCAGGCTTATTTAATCTTATTTTCTATTACCTGTGGGTTTGGTGCATTTATTAACTTACTATTCATTATAAAATGATATATAACAGGCCACTAGAGTCATTTAAGCATAGAAAGTGTTTGTAATGGAACTAAAGCTTGTTGCAGCAGCTCACCTGTTCCTTCCACACTGACAGGAGAAATCCTCTCATCAAGCAGCAGATAATCAACAGGGTGTTGTGACTGAACACCGGCACGAAATAAAAACAAAAGACAACTAAAAACACCGACCTCAGACCGACCCACCGGGCAGTAGCAGTTTTTTATATGGGCGAGCCCAGGGTGGCATTATGAGGGGGATGGAAAAATGAGTAATTCAATTTTATTATTGTTTTCTGGGAGCGCAGTGTCCCAATGTCATGCCAGTGTGTGCGTCTTTTGGAAATCATGGGCACCGATCGGCTTTCTATCCATTTGCAGGCACCCTCTGTGTGCCACTGCTGCCTGCCTGTTGCGAGGGGGGGCTTTTGGCTTTCTTTATGCCTTGGGGCATAAATGCATCAAATGTAAATAATAAGTTGGTAAAATAAATTACGCTACTAACTGCTTCCAAATAAAGCACATTTCATTCATAATACTGTAAATCCAAGCCCATAAAGTTATCATTTGCTTGGGTTGTGTGAATTTGCTCACTGTAAAGTGTAGGTTAATATTATTAGTCTAAGTTGTGGTGATTCTCGGCTAGGGGGGGTTTACTGAGTGCAAAATTAACACAGTTTGAAGGACAGTAAAAGGAAAAAGCCCTCAGGGGCTCATTTTAGGAAAAAAGAAAACAAGGAGGAGAGATGAGTAAAAGACACAGAAGCAAGCAGATGTGTCATAATACTGGCAGGCATCATGTGTCTGTTTCCTCCTGAAACTACAGTAGGGAAAACATCTTTTTTTAACCATGTAGCTGATAAGACAGCAGATCAGACACTGTTGTTTTTTATTACATTTTTTTACCTTTTTAAGCACAACATGAAAGCAGTTAACTTAATGAAGTCTATTGTTGTTTGTAAGCTGTTGCATCTTGTCTAACATTCTGGTATGTCTGCTTTGCCATTATTAGCATTCAGTTACTAGGTACTCATGTAGTGGTTCTACGAGATATTTAACAATTTTTACTTGAGTTATTTTATTTGAAGTAATGCTATCTCACTTGAGCACATTTTTTGGCTACCCTACCCAGCTCTGGTAGTTACAGAGTAATGGGCTCGACACACGGGTGGCGACATCGCCTCTCCGTTCATTTTTTAATGAGACAAGCGTGACAAAGCGATAATCGCGGGTCTCCCTCCTGCTAAGTGAATCGCGAAAACGTGCATGTGAAATTTTGTGCTTGTTCATGTGTCGTGCACACACGAGCCAGCAACGCCATCCAACAAAGTTGAAAATTTTTCTACTTTTCATCGCTGTGGCAGGGGCGGGCCAGGACCGCTCGTGTATAAAACCATCCACACCTTCAACCACGCTCCAGCGTGTAGTGGGGGTGCACGTGCTTGAGCGCTGACTTTGGTGTGGGGAGGGGGGAGTTTTTGAAGAGACGGAGGGGTGCCTAATCACTGATGTGTTTCTGTTAATTATATAATTCGCAGCTACACAAACAGACAAGTACACACCTGTTAATAAACACAGGAAATGTAGACTTAAAATATGTTTGCATCATCGCTTTGGCATCACATACACTGCATACCCACTTTTAGCATCACTGTGTGTGTGTGTGTGTGTGTGTGTGTGTGTGTGTGTGTGTGTGTGTACACTAACTGGCAGGGATGCAGAGCCTGAATCATCATTACAGCAATGCCATTGGCCAGTTTATCAGTGAAACTCATGGCTCCGTACACAAACGCTCCACTTTGCTGCAAAGAGACACAATACAGATGATGAAGAAGGACTTAATCTTTCTTGTTTGTCTAAATTCATAATTTTTACATCCTCAGTTAAATTCTAACAAGGTTTGTTGAATGAGGTGGTTTTAGGCCAACATTGGGGTGCAGTCACATACATATATACGTAGACGCCTCGTGGACTGGCGCTGCCTATAGGAGCAGCCGTAGTGTCCGGCTGCCATCTTAAATGTGTCTCCAATTGCACCCAGTGCATTCATTTCTACTGAGGAAGGTGCTTACCCAGCTAAAAAACACATTTTATCACTAATTCCAGGCGATGGTGGCAGAGGAGTTAAGTGGCCGCCTTGCAATTGGAAGGTCGCAGGTTCGCGTCCCGCTCAGTCTGTTGCTGTCGTTGTGTCCTTGGGCAAGACAACTAACCCACCTTGCCTGCTGGTGGTGGTCAGAGGGACCGGTGGCGCCAGTGCTCGGTAGCCTCGCCTGCGTCAGTGTGCCCCAGGGCAGCTGTAGCTATGATGTAGCTCATCACCACCAGCATGTGAATGAGTGGATGACTGATTGTGTTGTGAAGCACCTTAGGGGGTTGTAGAACCCTAAGAAGGTGCTATACAAATACAGGCCATTTACCATTTAATTCAGACACATGGCATGATAAAATACAAATATAATTAAACAAAATAAATTAAAATATAAAATCCCATCAGGTAGGCTAGAAAAATCAATAGTAATCCCACGTGATCTGTTTTCAATAGTACGCCGGTTGTTGCAACCGTAGGCTGCACAAAAATGGGCATATTTGCCCACTCTGCATTGACTTTGGACAGTGAGGAGACACATCCAATAAGCCGGCGACGCTGTTATGTTCGCCAACACCCAATTGGGCGTCTACGTATTCATGTCTATGGGTGCAGCTCTAAGGTCCAGTTCTGGCTCACAAGCCAAACCAAACACAGAGGAAGAGGAGGCACATCTCACCGTCTGGTCAGAGATGAGCTCAGCTGTCATGGCCAAAGATATGACCAGAATGGTGGCTGAGCCGGCCCCCAGCAGCACAGCGGGCCCATAGATCTGCTGACCCATCCGTTCATCCAGAAGCACCCAGTATGAGAAAGCCATAATTAGCAGCAGGCCCACAAAGTAGGTGAGCTGCAAAAAAGAACAAAGAGGCTTTCAACACAGTTTCCACTTCTTCTTTATTAATATTTTTAAAATGTTCACTCCCTGTTCCCTTTCTCAGATGGAACAAGTCTGATGACCTGATCATTTTTGGCCCATGAATCAGAACCTGTCAGTTTACTGTTGTTAGCGCTGTGGATATTTTGTTAAACCTCAAATTATTCTTGTTTATTTCCAACTTTTGTTTATATGGGAATGCTCCATTTGCTGGAAATGCTATAATAATACAAACTCCAACAGAACCAAATCACATATCAAGAACAGAACTTTTACATGAAGTACCGCAAAAACAGTACTGTTTTTGCAGCTATAAAGAGGCTTGGAGCAGCAAAGTTCTAGCCCAGGATCAGCATCGCAACAGTCCAATCACTATGTAGTGATGGCACTTCTCCACAACTGAACTGCAGGAAAGTGCATGAAACAACGGTTTCCAAATTTTACTGCAAGATGACTGAAAAGCTGCAAAACTGTGGTCCAGAACTGACACCAGTACAGTGATGACATATTGTTGTAGTGCAGCAGGCTCTACTCACAGATTTTCCAATGTGTTTACTGACAGGCTTCATGATGAATGACGACAAAAAGCCGCTGACATACATCACCAGTGGAATTGTTGCAATGAATTTCTACAGGAGGAGAAACAGAAACACCTAGAGAGGAAATATCTGCATAAACATCAAACATTTGAACAGCTTATCCTTACCTTGGGCAGGCCCAGAGTGTTAATGAGGTACATTGAAATGTATGTCTGTGAGAGATTCACTATTAGCCTGGTGGACATGTAGAGTAAAGCCACCTACAGAAACACAGTTAGTCCTGCTGGCAGCAAAGTGAGGTGTGTTTGGGTTGGGTTAGGGTTCAAGGCTACTCATTATAGAGGGGACAGATACCTGGTAGAAAGAAGGTTGCTGGAGCCAACATTTCCACTGCAAAAGAGATGAAGATCTAGTAGGAGAAGGATCAGGCAACAAAGTCTTTCGCTCCTCATTAGTTCCCTCCTCTTCCGTATTCTTCCTCCTGTCCTCATCTCCAGCTTCCTCTTCTGCTACAGGAGCACGCCTTTCCGTAATTCCCAGGTGGAAGAAGATGGCAAAGAGCGCACCGATTCCCAGGACGATCAATGCCAGGTTCTGTCACACAACAAATCACTACTCAATTTGTGTAACTTGAACCCAATATACACCATATGGAATATAATCTAAGGCAGGGCTATTCATATGGCGGCCCGTAGGCCCTCACCAGGTGGCCCACCTGACCCTATCCCCCAACCACCAACAGAAAAAACCCAGTTAAAAACAGTTTTGCATGCGAGTTTCAAAATTCCCACACTGATATTGCACTTGAACGCAACACCATCTTAGCAATCTTGTTAGTTTGGCTGACTGGTTAGCGCGCGTGACTCTCACACGGGGAGTCTGAGGTTCGAGTCCCGCCCGGTCCCTCGTTTGTCCACCTTGCCACATATGTTTATTTTGCATAGCTGCTATGCTATTATTGTTCATATTGTTTCATTTAGTAGCTGCGATCAAGTTAATGCAGGTTAAAAACCATAAAAATGTTTGTATTACCAGTTCTGCAACTGTTGAATTGATGCAGATCATTAAGAAGACGTGCATTGCTGTTATTTTTAGTTGTATTTGTAGTAGTGGTGGAGGTAATAATATCAGTCAAAATATTAAAATTTAATATTTAAATGTTGTCAGTAAAATACATAATAAAGATTTGGGTATCCGGCCCTAAGCTGATCCACAATTTAGAAATCTGGCCCAGTAGAGAAAGTAATTGAATAGGCGTGATCTAAGGCTCCAATTTTACTATATACTGCTATCTTAAACCCGCAAACCGTCGGAAATTAGCCCTGGCTATAATCTCACATATTTACTCTGCAATGGTCGTAGAGGAAGTTAAGTGCCCACCCCGTAACCAGAGGGTTCACAATCAGAATCAGAAGGTTTTTATTGCCATATGTGTGAGAAATCACAACATTAGGAAATTGCTGCGGTACTTGGTGCAAAAAGAAAGATAAAAAATAAGAGATAAGCAAATATAGGAAATAATAATATACTCATGATAAAATAATTATTATAAAAAGTGGCAATAATTAGAGAAGCAGCTACTATATACACAGTGTAGGTACTAATCAGAGTGGATCAGCTTCAGATACAAACACAACACCGGGTCATGTGACTGGGACCAAGCGACTGGAGTGGGCAGCCCTTGGATTGACATTCATGAGTCCAACAGCAGAGGGGAAGAAACTGTTCTTGTAGCGAGAGGTTCTGGTCCGAATGGATCTGAACCTCCTGCCAGATGTGAGCGGGTCAAAGAGACAGTGTCCAGGGTGAGTCGGGTCAGCTGTGAGCCGACCTGCACGCCTCAATGTCCTGGAGGTGTACAGGTCCTGCCAATGACCTTCTCAGCAGAGCGTACAACACGCTGCAGCCTCTTCTTGTCCCTGGTGGTGGCTCCAGCGTACCACACGGTGATTGAAGAGGTGAGGATGGACTCGATGACTGCGGTGTAGAACTGCCTCATCGACTGTGCTGGCAGGTTGAATTTCTTCAGCTGCCTCAGGAAGTACATCCTCTGCTGGGCCTTTTTTATGATGGAGGTGATGGTGGGCTCCCACTTGAGGTCTTGGATGATGGTGGTGCCCAGGAAGTGACATGAGTCCACCATCGTGATGGGAGTGTCAGACAGGGTTATGGGGGGGAGGGGGGCCGTGTGCTTCCTAAAGTCAACAACAACCTCAGCTGTCTTCTGGGTGTTTAGCACCAGGTTGTTGTGGCTGCACCAGGACACCAGCCGTTCCACCTCCATTCTGTAGGCAGACTCATACTGTCTTGTACACTGTTGTGTCGATGTAATAGAGGACCCCCTTGAAAACGAGATGTATCATCTCAAGGGGTTATCCTCTCTGCATATGTTAAATAAATAAATACCCATCAGAGATGAGTCCAATCACGGTGGTATCGTCTGCAAACTTGATTAGTTTGACAGACTCGTGGTTGCAGGTGCAGCTGTTGGTGTACAGGGAGAAGAGCAGAGGGGAGAGAACACACCCCTGAGGGGAACCGGTGCTGATGGTCCGCAGGTCCGAGACATTCTTCCCCAGCCTGACTTGTTGTTTCCTGTCTGTCAGGAAGTCAGTGATCCACCTGCAGGTTGGGTCAGGCACGTTCATCTGGGACAGTTTGTCTTGGAGGAGGTCTGGCAGGATTGTGTTGAAGGCGGAGCTGAAGTCCACCAACAGGATCCTGGCGTAGGTACCCGGGGAGTCCAGATGCTGCAGGATGAAGTGAGGAGCCATGTTGATGGCATCATCTACAGACCTGTTGGCTCTGTAGGCAAACTGCAGGGGGTCCAGGAGGGGGGCTGTGAGGGTCTTGAGGTGGGGGAGGACCAGGTGCTCAAATGACTTCATGACCACAGATGTCAGAGCCACAGGTCTGTAGTCATTGAGTCCAGTGATCCCTGGCTTCTTGGGGACAGGGACTATGGTGGAGATCTTGAAGCAGGCAGGCACATGACATGCCTCCAGTGAGGAGTTGAAAATGCCCGTAAACACTGGGGCCAGCTCTCCAGCACAGTGCTTCAGAGTGGCAGGAGACACACCATCAGGGCCTGGGGCTTTTCCAGCATTTAATGTTTTGAATTGCCTCTTTACATCTGCCTCACGGATGTGTAGAGTTGTGGTGGAGGTGTGTGGTGTGAAGACCTCCTGGGTGGGGGGTGAGGAGGAGGGTGCTGAGGGTAAATTCCACAGTGATGGTGATGATTCTGGAGTGGGGGGTGGGTGGCCAATGTCTCTATTGTTGGGACTGGATGAGGTGTGAGACCTGCCTGATGGCTCATCAAACCCACAATAGAAATTGTTTAGGTTGTTTGCCAGGAGCAGATTATCAGTGGAGGCGGGGCTTCTGGGTTTGTAGTTTGTGATGTTTCTGAAACTTTTCCACACAGAGGCCGGGTCGTTCTCAGAGATTTGCTGCTGCATTTTGTCATGATGCTGGTGTTTAGCTTTGACCAGTTCTTTACTGAACCTGTATTTAGCGTCTCTGTAGGAGTCCTTGTCCCCACTTTTAAAGGCTTCTCTCTTATCTAACCACAGCTGTTTGAGTTTTGGGGTAAACCAGGCTTTGTCGTTGTTGTAACTCACCCTGGTCCGTGATGGGATGATGCTGTCCTGACAGAAGAGGATGTAGGAGGTGACGGTATCTGTGTACTCATCCAAACTGTCAGAGGCAGCCTTCATTACCTCCCAGTCTGTGGTCTCTAAGCATGTGTGAAGCTCACCTACAGCATCATTGTTCCACTGTTTTATTGACTTCACAACAGGTTTGAAGAGTTTTAGCCTTTGTTTATACGCTGGGATCAGATGAATGGTCACGTGGTCAGAAAGTCCGAGCGCAGCGCGCGCCACTGCGTGATAGGCTCCAGTTATTGTGCTGTAACAGTGGTCCAGGGTTTTCTCCTCTCTGGTTGGGCATTTAATATACTGTTTATATTTGGGAAGTTCCTGGCTCAGGTTTGCTTTGTTAAAATCTCCCAGAACGAGTTGCAGGTTCGAGCCCCGGGCCACCTTGGCTTGCAGGCAAGCGAACTCTGTTTGGTCGTCTGCAGGCACAGTTCTCTGGTCTGGAACCGGCTGGGCTGACCATGGCTGGGCTGATGGAGGCAGCTGGAGCTCAGAAAGTCTTTAAACACGGCTGTACCTGCATGTTCCTCCTCACCTGCATTTGGGTCCTCATCTTCACCTCAACCCGCACGTTGTGACAGAATGACTCGACCCAACCCAGGACCCAGCGGTGAGACCCTGCCCTGGGAGTGTTTGCTCCAGTGGCTCACTCCTCTCCATCGGCTGCCAGATTCCTCTCCACCTGCACGGCGCTCCAGATATCCATGCCGCCGAACCTCCACTTCCGCATTCCAGCCGCACTTTCCCGGTCCGGTTGGAAGGATGTGTCTGGAGGACCTACAGCACCGGACCAGTTTCATCGGCACCAGACTGGCAGTGTGTTCCCCGGGGGTTGGTCCACGGCGTTGGGAGCGGGTTCAGGCTCCGCCACGTCTCCCCGCTACTTCCTGAACAGCGCTGCGGGCACGGCGCAGCCCCTCCTGACGTCGGCTCCAACTATCCGGTGGGTCTGCGCAGCCGGCCTGGTGTCTCCCCTCCTGAACCCTCCTCCTCACCTCCGGAGGCGCGGAGGGGATCCGGACGACGGCGCCGGTCCTCCAGAGCTGTGCCGCCTGGCAAAGAGGCCCCTGCTCTGCTGACCGGCATGGAGTCACAGCCGTATTTAAAGACTCTTTCTGAGCTCCAGCTGCCTCCATCAGCCCAGCCATGGTCAGCCCAGCCAGTTCCAGACCAGAGAACTGTGCCTGCAGACGACCAAACAGAGTTCGCTCGCCTGCAAGCCGAGGTGGCCCGGCTTCGGGCCCTCACCAACCTCCGGGTGTCCCAGATTGAGACTCTCACTCCCCTGGTTCACCAGTTGGCTCGGGAGGTCCAGTTTCTCACTCCGGCTCCAGAAGCGGAACCCCCGCTCGCCCAACCTCCAGAAGCGGCACCCCCGCTCATTCCGGCTCCAGGGACCAGAGTTGTGCAGTCTAAACGAGAGACCCCTGCTCTGGCACCCTCATCCAGGCTCCAGCTTCCTGCCATTTCAGAGACCCCTGCTGGGAGTCCTATGGACATGCTCCCAGTTGTGCCGTCTAAGGCAGAGGTTCCAGTCTTCCCGCACCTGTCCAGCCGGCCTATCCAGTCACCCTCTCTCTTCATCCCAGCTCCAGAACTCGTGCCGCCGCTCTTCATCCCGGCTCCAGAACCCGAGCCGCCGCTCTTCATCCTGGCTCCAGAACCCGAGCCGCCGCTCTTCATCCCGGCTCCAGAACTCGAGCCGCTGCTCTTCATCCAGGCTCCAGAGACTCAGCTGCCGCTCGAGCCCTCAGCTTCTTCAGAGGATCAGCATCCTGAGGGGTTACTGTCCGAGGTGTTCCTGCCTCCTCCGGAGTTTCAGTCTCCCCGCTCAGAGGTCCAGTCTGTCCAATCTTCAGCGGCTCCACCTCCAGGCATCCGGTCTCCTGTGGCCGGGCCTCCAGTATGGCGTCAGACCGGTGCCAAAACGCGCACGGCATTCTGCGCACATCGAGTGCGCTGATGTGACTGGCGCGAGGAAGTTAGAACATCTCGAGTGAAAATATACATTGCGAGATAGCATTTGTACACTGTGAGAAAGCAAACTGTGTCTGCGAGCACACTAGGATGTGCACAAGTGACAAACCTGCGTTCACGCGTTGGCCAACGAGCACACGGCAGAGGAAAACATGCGTGCTGCAGCTGCACTGCACGCTCTGTTCCTGATTCTGCTCGCTCGGCTGTTGGGCCTTTTGGCACTCTGGAGGCGGGGCCTGTGGCTGATCTGCTCTGTCCTGTGATTGGTAAGTTCTGTCCTCTCCCTACCCCCTCCCTCATTGGCCCATTGGCTTCCTCTTGGACCATAATGGCGGTGGGCAGACAACAAATCTGTACTCTACTGCCACCAACTGGCACTGAGAGGGAGAAGATGTTTTTAGCCAAAATATTCTTTCCTGTTTTTGAAAAATGTTCACAAGAGCTTTATAGCTACAACTTTTTTTATTTTATTTTATTTTTATTCATTATATTGAAAGAAACTGGAAAAAAAACTTAAGCTGGGTTTCAAGAAAATTTACAACAAAATAATTACAGATGTAAAAGTTTAAAAAGCTCATCTATATCAGAAAATGACTTTTTAAAAACAGTTTTAAAACAAAGTTAATCAAATATATGTATAAACAAAACAAAGTGGTGAGCACATCTAGAGAGAACAACTTGTGTGTGAATGTATTGGGACAAATTATTTAAAATTTGGTTTAGTTTTTAAAAATCTGACTTTGTAGTTAAAAATGTGCCCATTAAAATAAATTTGAACATAAAATCCACTTGTTTATTCAGAATAAAAGCACCAAGTGTAATAATTGTCATCAACAAAGGGGGCAACTGGATTTTAATGGGCAGCAGCCGGCTCCACGTGTCGTTCCAAAAGGTCTGCACAAACTCAGAAAAAAATAACTGTTCTAAATCTTCTGGCTCACTTTTACAAAATATGGAGCTGTTAACAACTCCTTTAAACTTTAACTTAACATATTCATTACTTAAACATCCTTCCAAATGCTGATTTTTTTTTTACTTGTTTGGTATGATCCTCATTCTGGCCCACACTCTAGAGCCCCCTTCAGACAGGCCATGAAAAACGGAAATGTTCGGGACTCTGTCCGTAAGACGTTTGTGTCTGAATACAAATATCCGGTAAACCTTTTCCTGAATTAGACCGGACGAAGCCCCTAGTAACAGGACCGGACTCGTCATGGACAGGGTGGCTGCTTCAGACTGGTGAGGTCGAGTTCCGGACAGGGAGGAGGAGGAGGAGGAGGGGAGCGGGGGACGCTGGTGCGCACCTAGATTGCATATATCACGTGACCGGGAAGGCAAAGTTTTTCAACACGTCTGACCAGAAAACTTCGCCACTTGGTCGTGAATGTTTCCATATAAGCCAGGTAGCTCGCTCCTGTAGCATGCGGCGAACCATGGCAGCTCGCTTCTACGGTACCGTCTCCTGGAAGCGCGACAGAGCGCATCACAGCGCTTCCGTGATTCCTTTATTAACCATTGAGCTTCATCATCCAGGTCTCTTATGCGTCTTCGTGTGCGCAGAATTGTGCTTAACGTAAATCCGATCAGTGAGCGGAATTCTATCACATACTAGCTTTGTTTGGGGAGATGACGCATGTACGCCCGCTGCATTATGCAATATCTGGGTACCCCCCACCCCCTCCCCCGCAGACATCTGGAACTTTTCCCTGCTGTGTGAAGGCAGCCGAAAGGACAAGTTCCGGCGCAAACGTGGTGTGTCTGAAAACACAGTTCTGGTTAAAGACCGGACTGAATTGTCCACACATATTCCAGAATGTCAATCTGAAAAGGGCTCAAGTGAGTTGGTGGGGTAATGCACAGGATAACTCTCTGGCAACTTATACCACCTGACTCAGACTACAGAATAAAAAACTAAAACTCAGACTTAACCCAAATCCACACTGGAGGCATCAGCGACACGGAACGACAGCGGAACGTCCCAGCTTCAAATAGAATCCATTATGGTTTATAGCAGTGACCCCCAAACTCCTTCCCCGAGGGCCGCTATCCAGCATGTTTTACTGTTTTCCTGCTTCAACACACCTGATTTTAATCAGCAGGTGATTAACAGGCTTCTACAGAGCCTGATGAGCTGCTGAACAGGTGAATCAAGTGTGTTGGCTTAGGAAAACAACTAAAACATGCTGCATACCGGACCTCCGGGAAGGGAGCTGGGGATCACTGGTCTAAGGTTGATCCAAACTGGCTGCGGTGTGCAACACTTCAGGCACGTCCCAGAAGCGGCTTGCTGCACCATGCCGCTAGATAGGATTGGGTTCTACTTTTGCTGCAAGCTGGTTTTGTGACACATCAATTTCCACAGTCAACATAGGGCTAGACAGGAAATCACAAACGGTTTCAGTGTAAAACGTTTGTTAATTTTTTAAATAAAAGAGATGTGATTTCATATCTACATAGATTACATCACTACATGTGACCTGACTGCTTATTTACTCCCAGCATCTTGTGAGAAGTGAAACCGTGTGCTTTTCATTTCTTTAATCCTGGCAGCAGAGATTAACATTTATATATGACATCAAACAGAGATAAATGTGATCTTCCTCTTCTTTTTGGTTTAATGGCGGATGGCATAAACAAACCATGACCTTTGAATTCTCAAGGAATTATGTGATCTTGCTATTACAGTGAGGACGGCGGAGAAGCTGCTTTGCAGCTGAGACTCCCCCGGTGTGGATTGACACGCCGCAAAGCACACCAGTAAACCGTCCCGCACCACTGATGCCTCCAGTGTGGATTCAGGGTTAGAATGGACCAGTTCTAGGCTTGGTCTGCTGGAGCAGAATGTGACAGACACAGAGAGTTGGTTTCACCAGTTTACCAGTAAGACACATTTAAATAAAATAAACTTCATACACAAATGAAAAGATGGGCCTAAAGCATAAATCATACTTTTATAAGAAAAGTAGAAAGAAAAAGAAACACTCCCAGGGGATTTTTCTCAGTTTGTGTGGTGTTCATTTACAAAATAAACAAATAAATAAACTTGTCTCAATTCTGAGTTCCTCTCATCACTGCATGTAATGCAGAGCCTAATCAGAGCTTGTCTTCAGTTATCACAGTTCCCAGAGCACCCAGGACAGATCAGCTTCTCCTTTCCTCATGGATGGCCTGGTGGGTCCTGGTGGTGGTGGTGACTCGTCATCCCTAAATGGACTCAAACATCCATCAGTCTTTGTTGAAGATGAATTCAAAGAAGGGACCATAAATCCTGACCTAGAAAGCAGCAGGGTTAGGATTTCAAAACTCAATGAAAGTTCATATCACCAGAAAACATAAAACTGTACAAACATTTGAAGCATATGTGATGAATTTATCATGTTGTGGGGTTTCTTACCAAGAAGAAGCAGAATACAAAACTCCTGTAGACCTCTGAATGGAATCAGCTCAGCACCATGAAGAACCTACATGAGAGAACACTTCTATGACTTTTACAGCACGCTGTTGAGAACAAAAACACACTTAACATGTAGACTCAGCATCCAATTGCTAAACTCTAATTGCTTGGTAACTTTATAAACAATTTGCATCAAAACAAAGAATTAATTTCTAAAGTTACACAGAAGTATTCAGTGCTAGCGCTGAGGCTAACAGACGGTGCTAACCCTTTAGCTTCTTATTTGTTACATTTTCCACACACAAGTGTAATCCTATAAACAAAAGCATGGAGTGCTTTTTAACAGAAGTATTTGACTTCTAGATCCATGGAAAACACTCATTAGTTAGCATAACAGTACCCTTTTCCTAGCATTCAGTGTGCACTTGACTGACCTCTCGGAAAAAACAAAACTTCCTGTCAACTCATAACACGTTGGAAAACAAATGTTTTAATATATATTTTTTACATGTAATTAAAATATTAACATTTCTATGAGGTAAACGATGTTTTATATATATAAATATTAAGAACTAATCATGAACACTTGTTTTTTTACAGACAAGGGTTACGAACCGCCATTGTGGTCCATGAGGAAGTCAGTCAGCCAGTGAGGGAGGGGGTAGGGAGAGGACAGAACGTACCAATCAGAGGACAGAGCAGATCAGCCACAGGCCCCGCCTCCAGAGTGCCAAAATTCCAACAGCCGAACGAGCAGAATCAGAAACTGAGAGTGCAGTGAGGCTGCCGAGCACGTGGTGCTCGTGGGCCAACGCCCGAACGCAGGTTTGTCACTTGTGCACATCCTTGTGTGCTCACAGACACAGTTTGCTCTCTCACAGTGTACAAATGCCCTCTCGCGATGTATATTTTCACTTGAGATGTTCTAACTTCCTTGCGCCAGTCACGTTCGCGCGCGCGACGTTTGACGCGCGCGCAGAATGCGTGCACACGTGTTTTGGAACCGGTCTGACGCGATACTCCAGCGCCCTCTGTGGCTCCGCCTCCTGGCTTCCAGTCAGTCCAGCCACCAGGGGTCCAATCCTTGGGACCTCCCAGACTCTGCCGTCTCCTGTGCCCCCGGCGCAGGCCTCCCAGGCCCACAAGGTCCCGGCTCCTGTGCCCACGTCGCCGGCCTCCCAGGCCCTCAAAGTCCCGTCTCCTGTGTCCACGCCGCCGGCCTCCCAGGGACTGCCGTCTCCTGTGCCCCAGGCGCAGGCCCCCCAGGGTTCCCCTTGGCCTGCGTTGGGCGTCCGGTGCAGCCCTTTGAGGGTTGGGGGGGGGGGTCCTGTCACATTCTTTCCATGTTTCCCCAGTTTTGGTTCCTGCTGATTAGTCCCACCTGCCTCTCGTTCTCCTAATCACCCCATTCACCCTCATCCCAGTGTATTTAAGCCCTGTCTGTCTTTTGTTCCAGGTTGAGTCATTGTTAGTTATGTTATGTCGTGTCAGTTCTGAGCACCACCACACCACAGAAACATCAAACCCTGCAACCCCGGTAACTGCGAACCGTCACCTCATCTGCACCTCACCCCGATTCAGCATCTCCTCTGAGTTTGCCAAGAAATTATGCATCTCACCACTAGGGGATGCTCTATATCAGTGTTTCCAACCCTGGTCCTCAGGGCACACTGTCCTGCATGCTTTCCATGTTGCCCTTTCAAACACCAGTGTTTCCCTGCTGTCACACACCTGACTTAAAATGAATGAGTGATTAACAGGCATCTGCAGCATGTGATGTTCTCCTGAGGAGGCTATCTAAATCAGGTGTGCTGAAGCAGAGACATGGAAAACATGCAGGACAGTGTGCCCTGAGGACCAGGGTTGGGAAACACTGCTGTATATTTACCACACTAGTGGGTTAATCAGTAAACCATGAGTAAGCCGAGCAAATTTGGTGTAAGTCCGAATATGCATCAAGGAGATATAGCTGGTTGAAAAATCATATGGGGCGATGTTTTCAAATCAAATTCAATCAAATTGAGCTGTTCATAGGTTGCCAAGGATCGTTTTCTGTTAGTTTGGTGTCAATCCGATGTTGCGTGTGTTATCTAGAAACAAACAGCTTCAAGGGACAGAGCTAAAGTGTTTTGAACTAACAACCACATAAATCTGTTTCGTGCAGTGGTGTGATGACACAAACCAACTTTGATGCAATTCGGACCTTGGTTCTTAGAAGTTATTAAAGGTTGAACTTATGTAGGTGCGCTGTGACTGATTACATTAAAATCCTATTGAGGTCATCTTAAGCTGACAAAGACGGTTTTGTGTTAGTTTGGCGTCAATCAGATGTTGCGTGTGTTATCTAGAGCCAAAGGGCTGAAAGGGGGCGGAGCTAAAGGGATTTGAACCAATGACCATGTATATCTGTTTGCTGCAGTTGTGTGATGACTCCCACCATGTTTTTTACAGTTAGGAGCATTTTGGTATAAGTTATTAAAGTTTTATTGTATCTAGGGGGTGCTGTCCTAATTTTTAAAAAATCTGATTGAGCAGTTTGTAGGTTAACAACAATCATTTGTGTGCAGTTTGGTGTGAATGGCATCATGCATGTGTTATTCAGGTCAAAATATCTCTGAGGGGGAGGGGCTAAAGTGAAATCAATCATTGACCACAGGAATTTGTTGGGTGCTTTTGTGTGATGACACAAAGCAAGTTTGGTGGAGTTGTGACCTTGTCTGTAGGAGTTATTACAGATTTAAAGGTATGTAGGGGGTGCTGTCATGAAATTAGGCCACTTTCACCAACCATTTTGCCTGATAGGTTTACGGGCTGGATTCTTGCTCGCCCTGATCAATTTCATGCAGATAGGAGGGTGTTTGTGGAAGTTACAGTAAAACGTAAAGTCAAGGCGTCATGCCAGAATCTGCCATTGCATCAAAGCCCCTCCCTTTCTGGAAAGATCTCAGAACGGAAGTGGTAATTACACCAGCATGTAGTGAGTACCTTGGTCACATTGACTAAATTAGAGGTGATAAATATAGGCATTTCAACATAAAAAAGTAGACTTCCTGTTGTCAGGGGGCGGGGCTTTGGTGATGTCAGCAATCAATACTGTCATAGTCTTGAGATCTGGTCTGTGATGACACCGACAAAGTTTGATAAAGATCTGATCATGCGCATGGAAGTTATTAAACCAAGGAATGTCATGGCGAAAGGTCAATATTTGAGGGTTAGCCACGCCACACCGCACCACACTTCAGTCCATAATGGCTGACTGCCTGTTTGATGTTGACCATTGCTGCAAGAGACATTTCTGTACGGATTGGGGAGTGCGACAAGTGTGCAAAATTTTGTAACTTTACAATGAAAAAAGGTTAATGGGGGGGCTGATTTTTCACGTTCTAGGGGGCGCTATTCAGCCATTTCTTTTGCGATTTTTTTGGGACCTTTGAAATACAAAACAGCACGACTGACGTGTGTAAAAAACTGTGAATTTAAGGCCTCCAAAAAGCCAATTCATTTGCCGGAAGAAAAATAAAAAAGAATAAACAGAGCAAATACAATAGGCCTTCGCAGTGCTTTCGCTGCTTGGGCCCAATTATTGGATTCACTGAGGGACTGAAGACCAGCTAAAAACTGCAAGGCAGAGAGAATATTATCTCTGCCTGCCCCAAAACCACTCTTCTTAGCTGAATCTGGCGCCTTTGCAGCCTTGAGCTGCAAAGAAGATCAGTGAAGAGGTGACCGGACCCTGAGGAAGATTGTGGAGAAGGACCGATTCCAGACCTTGGGGGACCTGCGGAAGCAGTGGACTGAGTCCGGAGTGAAAACATCCAGAGCCACAGTGTACAGGCGTGTGCAGGAAATGGGCTACAGGTGCCACATTCCCCAGGTCAAGCCACTTTTGAACCAGAAACAGCGGCAGAAGCGCCTGACCTGGACTTCAGTGAAGCAGCACTGGCCTGTTGCTCAGTGGTCCAAAGTACTTTTTTCGGATGAAAGCAAATTTTGCATGTCATTCGGAAATCAAGGTGCCAGAGTCTGGAGGAAGACTGGGCAGAGGGAAATGCCAAAATGCCTGAAGTCCAGTGTCAAGTACCCACAGTCAGTGATGGTCTGGGGTGCCATGTCAGCTGCTGGTGTTGGTCCACTGTGTTTTATCAAGGGCAGGGTCAATGCAGCTAGCTATCAGGAGATTTTGGAGCACTTCATGCTTCCATCTGCTGAAAAGCTTTATGGAGATGAAGATTTCATTTTTCAGCACGACCTGGCACCTGCTCACAGTGCCAAAACCACTGGTAAATGGTTTACTGACCATGGCATTACTGTGCTCAATTGGCCTGCCAACTCTCCTGACCTGAACCCCATAGAGAATCTGTGGGCTATTGTGAAGAGAAAGTTGAGAGACGCAAGACCCAAAACTCTGGATGAGCTTAAGGCCGCTATCGAAGCATCCTGGGCCTCCATAACACCTCAGCAGTGCCACAGGCTGATTACCTCCATGCCACGCCGCATTGAAGCAGTCATTTCTGCAAAAGGATTCCCGACCAAGTATTGAGTGCATAACTGAACATAATTATTTGAAGGTTGACCTTTTTTGTATTAAAAACACTTTTCTTTTATTGGTCGGTTGGAATTAGGGATGCAACGGTCCACTTTCCCCACGGTTCGGTCCGTACCTCGGTTTTTGGGTCACGGTTTCGGTCCGGTTTCGGTCCACTTTGAAGTGTAGAAAAGCTTAAGAAAAACTGAAATTACCAAACTTTATTTTATTCACGCAATAATATAACTTTTCAGATGTATTACAGTGTGTAATAATATGTTCAGAGACCAACAGAAATGTCACTTTTAAAATGCCTTTTCAATGTGGTGTCAGTGAGAGGCTAGGGCAACCGAAGCGGGACCGGGAGGGACGCGTAATATGGAATTGTAGGATGTCCGAGGAAGGTCCCGACTCGGGAGTGTGTTGTGTGAGGGGTTGTGGTTGTGGCGTGAAATAAAGTGAGCCTCTGAGTTCACCGTTTTCTCTCCTCGTCTTTATATTCAACTGCAAACCACAAACGTTCCCACACGGAAGGTTTGTTTGAAGACGGCGCGTCGCATGTCGCCATGGCTAGTTTCTCTCTGTAGCGCTTGTTTTGCTCAAACTTTCAGCTCAGTGGGGCGGGTCAAACCTGTGACTGGATATTTACTCGCGGGTAGGGAGGGGGTCTGCTGTGAGCAGCTTCAGAGGAGACTAGAGCGGGCACACAGAATGAAATTCATCTGCCTGGACAAACGCACCCTGGTGCCGTGTAAAGCATGAAATAAAACATCCAGCGCGAAAATAATGGCAAAACCGAAGTCCCGCGGTACATGAGGGTAGATTGTCCCGTGCAGGGAGGACCGAACGGTCTGGGATTTTACCGCGTACCGTTGCATCCCTAGTTGGAATATGCTAATTTTTTGAGATAGGAATTTTGGGTTTTCATGAGCTGTATGCCAAAATCATCAATATTAAAACCAATAAACGGCTTGAACTACTTCAGTTGTGTGTGATGAATCTATAATACACTGCTCACAAAAATTAAAGGAACACTTTTTTTATTGGGCCTGGCATGAAATCAATTAAACCTGTCTTATAATTTTCTGGTTGATTAAGCAGCTGAGGGCATTGTTAATCACTTTCAGCTGTATTGGTGTTCATGGACTTAACGACAGGTGCACTAAAGTGGCAACAATTACAAAACCCTCAAAACAGGACTGGTTTAACATGTGGAGGTCATTTCAAGTTTCTCCCTCTTGATCTTTTTTGGCTGGTTTTCCACTCGTGCTAGTTTTGGCTTGAGTAATTATCTCTACTGGCAGCATGAGGCGATTCCTTAACCCTACAGAAGTTGCACAGGTTGTCCAACTTCTCCAGGATGGCACATCCACACGTGCTGCAGCAAGAAGGTTTAATGTGTCTCCCAGCACAATCTCCAGAACACGGAGGAGATTTCAGGAGACTGGCGGTTATTCTCGGAGAGCTGGACAGGGCCGTAGAAGGTCCACAACCCATCAGCAGGACCGATACCTGCTCCTTTGTGCAAGGCGGAACAGGCTGAGCACTGCTCGTGCCCTACAGAATGACCTCCAGAGGGCCACTGGTGTGAATGTCTCTACCCAAACAATCAGGAACAGACTTCATGAAGATGGCCTGAGGGCCCGACGTCCTGTAGTGGGCCCTGTGCTCACTGCCCAGCACCGTAGAGCTCGACTGGCATTTGCTCAAGAACACCAGAATTGGCAAGTCCGCCACTGGCGCCCTGTACTTTTTACAGACGAGAGCAGGTTCACCCTGAGCACCTGTGATAGACGTGAAAGAGTCTGGAGAAGACAAGGAGAACGTTATGCTGCCTGCAACGTCGTTCAACATGACAGGTTTGGTGGTGGGTCAGTGATGGTCTGGGGAGGCATATCCATGGAGGGACGCACAGACCTCTACTGCCTAGGAAATGGTGCTCTGACTGCCATAAGGTATCCAGATGAAATCCTTGAACCCTTTGTCAGACCCTACGCTGATGCAGTAGGTCCTGGTTTTCTCCTAATGCACGACAATGCCCGGCCTCATGTGGCAAGAGTATGCAGGCAGTACCTGGAGGATGAAGGAATTGAAACAATTGAATGGCCTTCACGATCCCCTGACTTAAACCCAATAGAACATCTGTGGGACATTATGTTT
>SSNS01000468.1:267416-312677 GCA_006937985.1 Aphyosemion australe
TTCTTGAGTTACAAGCGTCAGAAGGAGGATTCAGCCACATTTTCCTCCCATAAAAAACAGGCATTTTCTGCTCTGTTCTAAGTCAGACAGCTGAAATTGTCTCCTCATATCTCCTACAGAATTCGACGTAGCCACACAAAAATTCACACAGAGCACCATCGATGCATTCTGCTGCTGACGCTTTTGGAATTTTTCTAATCGGTGCAATACTTTTTGAATATTGATGAGAGGTTCCAGGCCTCCAATGTGACTGTTGAAGCTGCAGATCAGCTGCAGGATCCGATGACTTTCTCTAAAGAAAAATCTGCTACAACCACATCTTTTATAGTTCATGTGTAATTTTTTTCAAAAACAGAAGGTTTTTTTGTCAGCTTCGATGGGATGTCTTCGTTTTAGCTGTATCTGCCACGGTTCTTGAGTTACAAGCGTCAGAAGGAAAATTCAGCCACATTTTCCTCCCATAAAAAACAGGCATTTTCTGCTCCAGACAGTAGAAATCATCTCATCATTTCTCCTACAAATATTCTAGGTAGGCACACAAAAAATTCAATATAGCACCACCAAAGCCTTCTGATGCTGACGCTTTTGGAATTTTTCGAATCGGTGCTATACTTTTCGAATGGTGATGAGAAGTTGAAGGCCTCAGATCGGACATCTGAAGCACAGATCCAAAGCCTTCCTCATTAAGGGGCCTGCCTGCTGCATCTAACAGCAGCAGAGCAGTGGTGTGATAATGGAACTTTCTGATTGGTTCAGACATTTCCCGCTATTTACTGTCTGAGAGCGGATATACGGAAAAACTATTTTAAGTACAATCCTACTGGAGCCTTGTGGCCTCTCTATCAGTCAGTCTGCTTGTTTCAGCAAACCAGTATCAGAACCAGCATCTGGTTTAAGACCAGAACCAGGAGCAGAACCAACACCAGAACCAGCATGTGGATCAGAACCAGGGCAAGACTAGAGCCAGGGTTAGATGAGACATAGGAACAGAACAAATACCTGAATCAGGATCAGAACCCAGACCCAGACTCAATACTCTCAATACTCTCAATACTCTCTCTCTCTCTCTCTCTCTCTCTCTCTCTCTCTCTCTCTCTCTCTCTCTCTCTCTCTCTACCTCCCCCCTTTCTCTCCCTGATTGGCTGAGAGTTTTCAATTTTATTCTGGCTAAACAGACATACACACCCACACATATTATACATCAAATTGATCAGCTTGGTCTAAGGAACCCAATGCCCCCCCACCCCCAATCCCTTTTTGGCTGAGAGAGCTCAAGCATCTTTTTGGATAACAGAATTACGCACCCACACATATTATACATCAAATTGATCAGCTTGGTCTGATGAACCCACTGCCCCCCCCCCTCGCTCCCCCTCCCGCCCATCCCTGCTCTCTGATTGGCTGAGAGAGTTCAAGCTTCTTCTTGGTTAACAGAAATACGCACCGACACATATTATACATCAAATCGATCAGCTTGGTCTTAGGAAACCATTACCCCCCCACCCCACCCCCAACATCCCTGCTCTCTGATTGGCTGAGAGATTTCAAGCTTCTTCTGGGTTAACAGAATTACACCCCAAGACATGTTATACATCAAATCGATCAGCTTGGTCTCAGGAAACCAGCCGTCCCCCAGCCCTGCTCTCTGATTGGCCGAGAGAGTTCAAGCTTCTTCCAAGTTGACAGAAATACGCACCCAGACATGTTATACATCAAATTGATCAGCTTGGACTCAGGAAACCAGCCGTCCACTATGCCTGGTCTTTGAATGGCTGAGAAAGTTTTGAAACTTTAAAGTTCAATTTCTGCTCGTTCTAACAGTTTAGTTTTTTATCTCATTCTGCTAACTTTGACAATTGAACTGATTTTCAACTTCACATCAGTTCTAATCCATGTTCATCTATCAGTTTCAGCTGCTAAATTCACAGTTCAGCTAATTGTGAAAATTTAACTATTAAATTAATCCTACTCAAATACCAGCTGTTTAAACATTTCAGCTGTCCAGTTTTTTAAACTGTGTAGTGAGATTTCAGTTTTCTTCTGTTTAGATTTTTTTTCTCTTTTCTCAACTTACTTATTTGGCTTTATTACACTTGTTAGTGATTTTTTGCAACTAAATCTTTTCAGCTCATTTTTACAATTACGCTAAATTTTCGCAGCAGAAAACTGCTTATTTCAGTTCAGCTACTCAGCTATCAGTTTCAAAATTCAGCATATCCTGCTAACTTCACAATTCAACTAATTGTGAAAATGTAACTACTTATACTCAAATATGAGCTGTTTAAACATTTAAGCTGCTCAGTTTTTTAAACTATGTTTAGAGATTTCAGTTTTCTGCTGTTTAGTATTTTTTTCTCTATTCTCTACTTACTTTTTGGGCTTTTTAAAACTTTTTAGCAATTTTTGCTCCTAAAACTTCAAATACATTCAGCACATTTTGACAATTAAGCTTAGTTTTAGCTTCAATTCAGCAGTTTCAGCTATTGTATTCAGCAATAAAGCATTCAAATGCATTTCTGCAAGAAATGCAATTTATCTAGTTTGTATAGATATCCAACTTCATATTGAGGTCTGATGTATCTAATGTGTTTCTTTAAAGTGTTCCTTTAATTTTTGTGAGCAGTGTATATGAAAGTCTAATGTTTATCAGTACATTACAGAAAATAATGAACTTTATCACAATATGCTAATTTTTTGAGGACCTGTACAAATACAGGCCATTTACCAATTTCAAATCCTGTGAAACCCGCCCTACACCCCCACCCCCGTCTTTGGAACTGTGGCCTGGCCTGCCAAGGACACCGTACCGAAGGAGTCAATGTGCCCTGTGTACCCTGTATCTCCCTCCCACCTCTGAACAACAGGGATCAAGATCTGAGGCTGCGAGCTCTCTCTCTGGAGCGAGGAGGTTCCCAGCCCCGCCCTTGGAGACCCATGTCTGTGACTGTTTATATATGCTGTGCCCCCTCCTCTATCCCTTACCTCATTCTTATTAGTTTAATCAATGCTTTCACATACTTATTTCTGGCTGACCACTTTGTTATAGTTTTCTGCTCTAGGTTTAGTCACCCTACACTTAGTAACTCCTGGTTAGACTTCCTACCTATTCAAAGTCATCAGTGTTTGTAGTACACTGTACCTGCTTTTACTGCATTAGTTCTAGTCACCTTCCACCTTTAGCCTAATCAATGTTTTCACTTGCTTAGTAATTCTTGGCTGCCCACATTTTGTTATCTACTCATTGCCTCGGTTTTAGACACCTTACACTTAGTAACCCCCGTTAGCCTTCCTAGCTGATCTGTTAGTTTTAATTATATGCTAGTTTTAGTTCCAGTTTCACTGCTTTAGTTCTGCTCTGTAGTTCATTGTACCAGTTATTACTGCCTTAGTTACAGTTGTCTTACATTCAGTAATTCCTGGTTAGCATTTTTATCTACCCTAAATATTGAATTTCTGTTAGTTCTCTACTTTAAGTCATCACTGTTTGTAATTCATTGTAGTTCATTTTACCAGTTTTTACTGCCTTAGTTTTCGTCTCCTTTACACCTTTAGCTTAATCAATGTTTTCAATTACTTAGTAATTCCTGGCTGACCACATTTAGTTCTCTTCACAATGTTTAATTGATATTATGTTAATTTTCTAGTTTTAGTCTTCAATGTTTTCCATTGTTCATTTTGTGTTTGTCTGTCTTTATTGCTGTACAGCACATTTAGTTGCCTTTGTGTAGGAAATGTGCTATATAAATAAAGCTGTCTTGTCTTGTCTTGTCAGAGGAACCGGTGGCGCCTGTGCTCAGCAGCCTCACTTCCGTCAGTGCGCCCCAGGGCAGCTGTGGCTACATTGTAGCTCATCGCCACCAGCATGTGAATGTGTGGATGACTGTTTGTGTTGTGAAGCACCTTGGGGGGTTGTAGAATCTTAGAAGGCGCTACATCAAATACAGGCCATTTACCATTTTACACAAAACCAGTATATGTCCATATGCACTGGCCTTTTCCAATTAAACTTCAACTGCTTTCATTTCTTATACAAACTGTGTGAATGGATTCGGGTTTAGTAAACCACAACTCTGTAGAGTTAAAATAACAATATCAATCTTCACCTTTAGTAAAGCTTTTGGAACATTTTGTAAAAACAAAATTAAACAAAGTGGATATTACAGTCCATACAACAGCTTTTCCTCTCAGTTATTCACCTTCATTTAGATTATTAACAACTTTTGAATCCACAAAAAGTCAACAGTCCTCACCCTGAAGACAGGAATATCTGTTGGTCCAAGAGTGTCGCTGAGTGGGTCATTGTCTGCTCCGCTCAGGACATGGAATAGCAGATAAGCCAGTGCATACACTGTGATGTTGGCTATGACAGTGAAGGCATACCTGCTCACACAGAGAGAAAGAGGTGATCAGGGTCAACCTGCCCCTGCCACAGGCCTGTGGTGTGTGTGTTGAGTAATGCTACCTGTATGCAGTTAGCTCTACTTTAGCGTGCTCACAGGTGACAAGCTCTGGAATGAGGGACAGGTGAGAGATCTGAGTGGCAGCCCAGCCAAACTGGAAGATGATGATGAATGGAGTGAAGTACAGCAAACTGGCCCACTGAGGCGTGATGGGGTCACAGCCCAGGCACTGGTTAAAGATGAAGGCAAAGGACAGCACCACACTCAATGTTCCTAGATCAAACAAGCAAACAAACACAGTGTGTCTTTGTTTACTCAGTCAGGTGACTACACACATATATACACAAAAAAAATGCTCAAACCCTTTCTAAACATTTGAACAGCACTCTGCCTCAATGCGTGAAGTTTCCTATTGAAGGCATTTGTTTTCATCTAATGAGTTTTAAAAACTCTTAAATGTGCAATAATTATTTTTACATTTACTGCAGACAAGAGGGCTTTAGCGAGACCACAGAGGTGGCCATTTTAAGCCCTGCCCCCCTCCATTTAAAAAAATGGAAAATTTTCCAGGCATTCCCAGTTAACTCCTGTTAATCTGAAACTAATCCAACAGGTTTGAACATCAAGAAGCTGGACCTCCTTTGAAGGGAATTTGGGAATAATGGTTTTTGCTGAGGCTGAGCTGTCATGTTGTACTTCCTCCTTTTTACATGTTGTGTAGTTTAGACATTATGAGTTGATTTCTCCATTGATTTGAGCCTCTGTGTTCAATAAATCATGCCGACTCCCATTGTGGGTCAGCACTGTGATGAACTCCGATGAGAACCCCACTACTTTGTATATAAATAAATAACTGTTCTAAATCTTCTGATTTAGAACAGTTATTTTTTTTCTGAGTTTGTGCAGACCTTTTGGAATGACACGTGGAGCCGGCTGCTGTCCATTAAAATCCAGTTGCCCCCTTTGCTGATGACAATTATTACACTTGGTGCTTTTATTCTGAATACATTTTTAACTACAAAGTCAGATTTTTAAAAACTAAACCAAATTTTAAATACTGGAAAAACAATTTCATTTACAGTCTTTGAAGCTGTTGAAAAAAGTGTCAAATAGTAATTTTTTCACAGTTTGATAATTTTTCATTCATATTCGTCCCAATACATTCACACACAAGTTGTTCTCTCTAGATGTGCTCACCACTTTGTTTTGTTTATACATATATTTGATTAACTTTGTTTTAAAACTGTTTTTAAAAAGTCATTTTCTGATATAGATGAGCTTTTTAAAGGGACTTTATGGACTTTGAAATTTTCATGCTCGCTATCGCCCCCTCAGGCCAAACGTGTAACTGCAGCTTCAATAGTAAGCTCGTGCACGAGGCATGCATGCTGTACTCCAGAATGAAAACAACAGCTGAGTCAGTCCTGCTGCTGATGGCTCTTCTAAAATGTCTTTCAAATCTGCCTCCACACAATTAACAATGTCCAATACAGAATATAATATAATAATATAATATAATATAATAGAATATAATAGAATAGAATAGAATAGAATAGAATAGAATAGAATAGAATAGAATAGAATAGAATAAAATAGCCTTTATTGATTTTGTACAGGGTACAGTGTAATTGGAGTGCCACTCCCTTTGGTGCAAAATGTAAAAGAATACAAAAAAAATAATGCAGAAATGATATAAATATAAAATCAACAATAATATGTGCAAATATACACAGAGTAGCAGCATTAGTTGGGTTCTGTGCAGGCCACTATTGTAAGCAGAATTTTAGCATTTTGAGTGAAACTCAAATAGCACATATAATTGTTAGCCTATATAATAATTATAATTGTTATATAATTATAATTGTTATAATTGTCAGCTTCATCCAGGCCAATGCAAGGAAGTTGGTCAACCTCATCCTGTGATGCACACCTATTGCACAAGAAAAATAAATATTATATAATCAGTGAATAGAAAGTGAGAGTGGGATGTTACTACGGTATTAAAAAAACAATAATAAAACATACCTTATTGATATTGGAGGTACATAATCTGAATCATACGGGTCTAAAGCTCCTTCCTTCTCTTTCCAGCTCTAATCTGGAAGTAAAAACAGCAGCAAAACATGATTATATATCCTGACATATAGCCATTGCATTTCTATGAGAATAATTTGTTACTTACACACTGTTTCCAAACTATTGGCTTGTTCCTCATCTAAAGAGTTCTTTCAGCTCCATCGATTTGATGCTACAAAAACAAACAGAAAACATCAATTACAAAAACATAGGTTATGAATCAAATGATAAAAGCTCTGCATGTTTCTGCATTTACCAAGACTTCTCATAAATGATAACCAGGACTGCTGTATAATTTATTCTCCACATCCAGACACAATTATCCTATCTTCTGTCTCATGAACAGAAGCTGGGATGTTTATGCCCACAAAGTTTTTCTTTTTTGCTCCAACAACACACTCCTCTGGTTATGACTTTTTATTTCTTGTGCTCCTGATCTATATTTCCTCTCCACCTGCATGGATCCACCTGTCTGTCGGCACATCTGACGCTGGTCAGATGCTGCGTGTTGTCAGTCATTGAGGGAACGTGCACGGTGTCGGATAACTCGTCTTTTTTCTCTCTCTCCTCTTGCCTGGGCTGACGGGAGCTGACGGAGCTGTACGCGCGGCGCACATCATCTCCAAAGGCGCATTTGGAGATGATGTGCGCCGCGCGTACAGCTCCGTCAGGCGCATTTGGAGAGGATTTGGAGAGGATGCATCCTAATGCGCAAATTGTGTCCCCTCTTGTAGCGTGTGTTCTGCCTATCGGGAGGGGCGGGTCAGCGGCGCTGGGGGGGAATGTGTTTACTTGGAGACGGACATATTTTTGCAGAAATCTCGGAGATTTCCACTAATAAATGAGCGGTAATAGTACCGGTACTCATCCTACCCTGGAAAAAAGTCCCAGTGCGCTGAGAAGTAAAAATAAGAATCAGACTAATATTAATATCCTGACCAGCACTGACTCTGATGGAGACACGCTACACAAGCAGCCTAAAAATGTTCCTATGACATACGTAAGACCCCGGTTTGCTTTGAAAGCACCCACAACCCTTACCCCACATGTATTTAGTAATAATTTCTTACGTGTCCAGCAACAATGATGCCAACTGCGGGTCTTTTGTCTCAGCATTTTCCACTTCTGCTGGCCGGACCGATGATAATCCTCGTTCTTTGTCTTCGGCGACCAGACTCGAGTTTTGCCCTTTTTGTCGTGCTGGAATAAACTCTTGGGTTCTTTGTCTTGTTTGGGGTCTGGGCTGGAGTTTCGCTGGTGCTTGAAGCAGCCCTCTTCTTGTTTTTGGCTGAATCAGCTACCGAAACCACCTCTCGCTCTACCGCTAAGCTACAGCTAGCAAACAAACGCTGCGGGCGCGTGAGCGCGCATGACGTCATCACGCATTACGCTGCCTGTGGAGGACACTGGGGAAGCCCTCTTGCTCGACCCGAGCACAATCTTTTCTGTGAGTTTACAGGCCTACAGAGGCAATCACAGTGAAAATGCCAAGGCTCATTCTACAGGACCAGGGCATTGCAGGAGAATGTATGAGGAATAAATTTAAAATTTCTATACTTGTATTAGCTGTTAAACTTCCATAATGTCCCTTTAAACTTTTACATCTGTAATAATTTTGTTGTAAATTTTCTTGAAACCCAGCTTAAGTTTTTTTCCAGAGTTTCTTTCAATATAATAAATAAAAATAAAAGAAAAAAAAAAAGTTGTCGTTATAAAGCTCTAGTGAACATTTTTTAAAAACAGGAAAGAATATTTTGGCTAAAAACTCCTCCCTCTCAGTGCCAGTTGGTGGCAGTAGAGTACAGATTTGTTGTCTGCCCACCGCCATTATGGTCCAAGAGGAAGCCAATGGGCCAATGAGGGAGGGGGTAGGGAGAGGACAGAACTTACCAATCACAGGACAGAGCAGATCAGCCACAGGCCCCGCCTCCAGAGTGCCAAACGGCCCAACAGCCGAGCGAGCAGAATCAGTAACGAAGCGCGCAGTGCAGCTGCCGCATGAATGTTTTACTCTGCCGTGTGCTCGTTGGCCAACGCGTTGAACGCAGGTTTGTCACTTGTGCACATCCTAGTGTGCTCTCAGACACAGTTTGCTCTCTCACAGTGTACAAATGCCCTCTTGTAATGTATATTTACACTAGAGATGTTCTAACTTCCTCGCGCCAGTCACGTTAGCCCACTCGACGTGCGCAGAATGCGCGTGTTTTGGCACCGGTCTGATGCCATAGTCTTGGACCTCTGGCTACACAGAAAGTAAATCCGCCATTTTTTCTTCTCATTAAGATTTTTGTAGTCCAATGTGGAGAATGAAAACGTCAGGAGTGGATAGTCCCAAATGTTTGTTTTTCTAAGCCACACAAATTTTAAAATTTTATTCCCTTTAAGGACAAGTGGTGTGGCAGTGTTTTTATCTCTCAGGCTGATGACTACCGCCAAAAAAACCACAGAAGGAGTCGTGGACCGGCCGTGACCAGGCTAAGAGCCAGCAGACGGGTACTTTACCAGTGCAGGTAAAGACAGACAGACATATGGCTTCCTCCAGCACGGTCCGGAGAAGGACTTTGAGGGGTCATTTCCTTCTGAATATGGCAGTAACTGACACAGCAGCAAAGCAATAAGCTTCATATAATTCTAAAATGTCGGCAAACTTTACATTAGAATTTTATTTATGGGCTACTGGCCATTGTTTTATTAGCATTAGCATCGGGCCTGCTTAAGCTGGCGTTATGTGCTAGTTATTTAGTAACTAGATAAATGTGGATTTGGCTGATCTTTGTGGAAAAAAAACGTGATCTGCAAATTCTCATCAATGCCTTTTATCATACCAGATGATAACCGCTCATACTTTGTAGTGCAGCAGAGACTGAGACAGAGTGTCTTTTACTCTGTGAGAGTGATGTAAACGTAGCATCCTGCAAATATACAGCGCAAAATAAGGTCGTTAAAATGCGCCAACACAGTGGATTTAATACGAGTTTTAAAGAACAATCTCTGGGTGGTTGGGTCGCGGGGGCAGCAGCTTAAGGAGGGAGGCCCAGACTTCTCTCTCTCCAGCCACTTGGGCCAGCTCCTCCGGGGGAATCCCAAGGCGTTCCCTGGCCAGCCGAGAGGTATAGTCCCTCCAGCGTGTCCTGGGTGTTAAGTTGTTTATTTGCAATCCAGAAGAAGTTAATGTCTTCCTATTTATGGTTTTGTTCTCATTTGTAAAATGCTTTGACTCAATAGATTATTTGTTTCACCTGAAGTGACAACCAATGAGGTTGCTTTCCGCATGTGCATAAAAGACGTCACAGGAATAATAAATACGCCTCTCTTGTAAATGAATGCTGACGTGTCCGTATGGTTTGTTCCCTCTGTCGACCCTGATGATGAATACCTGTGTAAGTTAAGCTCTGCTAACAGGTTATGGGCCCAGACGGACAGAGAAGATTCACTTTCATGAAGTGAATAAGTTTGGTGTGAACCAGAACCAGCACCATGAGTAGACGGGCTGCAGATCTCGGTAGCCGTTGGGCGAGGCTGGTGTTCGACGGGGAAGAGAAAAATTATGAATTGTGGGAGACAAAGTTCCTGGGTCACCTACGCCTACAAGGTCTGAAAGACACAATATTGGGCACTGATGAGGTTGACTCAGATGACGATGCTAAGAATGCCGAGGCTTATGCGGAATTGATACAATTCCTCGACGACAAAAGTTTGTCTCTTGTTATGAGAGAGGCTACAGATGATGGACGTGCGGCGCTGAAAATTTTAAGAGACTATTATGCTGGTAAAGGCAAACCCAGAATTATAAGCCTTTACACAGAGCTGACCTCTCTTCAGAATGCGAGCGACGAGAGCGTGACAGACTACATCATACGGACAGAGACTATAGTTACGGCCTTGAGGAGCGCTGGAGAGACGCTGAGTGATGGGCTGCTTGTTGCCATGGTCCTCAAGGGATTACCGGAGATCTTCAAGCCCTTTTCTGTTCACGTAATGCAAAGTGACACAGAAATAAAATTTGCTGATTTTAAGACGAAGCTCCGAAGCTATGAGGACACAGAGAAAATACGCATGACGGAACAAGACAACATTATGAGGGTGAGAGCAACGACCAGTGGAAGGCCCGCAGCAGCTGCTGTCAGACACGGGAGAGACGCAGCGGCAGAAGTCACTTGTTTTAAATGCGGCCAGAGAGGACATAAGGCCAGGACGTGTCAGCAAAAACAGTGGTGCAGTCACTGTAGGAGCAACACACACCGAAGCTCGACCTGTAGGAGGAGGCAGCGGATCTCATCCACCCCCAGAGTCATATATATATATATATATATATATATATATATATATATATATAGATATGTAGATATATATGTATGTATACACTGCTCACAAAAATTCAAGGAACAATTTTTTTATTTGGCCTGGCATGATATCAATTAAACCTGTCTGATCATTTCCTGGTTGATTAAGCAGCTGAGGGCATTGTTAATCACTTTCAGCTGTATTGTGTTCATGGACTTAACGACAGGTGCACTAAAGTGGCAACAATTACAAAACCCTCAAAACAGGACTGGTTTAACATGTGGAGGTCATTTCAAGTTTCTCCCTCTTGATCTTTTTTGGCTGGTTTTCCACTCGTGCTAGTTTTGGCTTGAGTAATTATCTCTACTGGCAGCATGAGGCCATTCCTTAACCCTACAGAAGTTGCACAGGTTGTCCAACTTCTCCAGGATGGCACATCCACACGTGCTGCAGCAAGAAGGTTTAATGTGTCTCCCAGCACAATCTCCAGAACATGGAGGAGATTTCAGGAGACTGGCGGTTATTCTCGGAGAGCTGGACAGGGCCGTAGAAGGTCCACAACCCATCAGCAGGACCGATACCTGCTCCTTTGTGCAAGGCGGAACAGGCTGAGCACTGCTCGTGCCCTACAGAATGACCTCCAGAGGGCCACTGGTGTGAATGTCTCTACCCAAACAATCAGGAACAGACTTCATGAAGATGGCCTGAGGGCCCGACGTCCTGTAGTGGGCCCTGTGCTCACTGCCCAGCACCGTAGAGCTTGACTGGCATTTGCTCAAGAACACCAGAATTGGCAAGTCCACCACTGGCGCCCTGTACTTTTTACAGACGAGAGCAGGTTCACCCTGAGCACCTGTGATAGACGTGAGAGAGTCTGGAGAAGACAAGGAGAACGTTATGCTGCCTGCAACGTCGTTCCACATGACAGGTTTGGTGGTGGGTCAGTGATGGTCTGGGGAGGCATATCCATGGAGGGACGCACAGACCTCTACTGCCTAGGAAACGGTGCTCTGACTGTCATAAGGTATCCAGATGAAATCCTTGAACCCTTTGTCAGACCCTACGCTGATGCAGTAGGTCCTGGTTTTCTCCTAATGCACAACAATGTCCAGCCTCATGTGGCAAAAGTACGCAGGCAGTACCTGGAGGATGAAGGAATTGAAACAATTGAATGGCCTTCACGATCCCCTGACTTAAACCCAATAGAACATCTGTGGGACATTATGTTTTGGTCCATTAGGCGGCGCCAGGTTGCTCCTCAGACTGTACAAGAGCTCAGGGATGCCCTCACACAGATCTGGGAGGAAATGCCACAAGACACCATCCGTTGTCTCATTAGGAGCATGCCCCGACGTTGTCAAGCATGCACACAAGCTCGTGGGGCCACACAAGATACTGAAAAGCATTTTGAGTTGCAGAAATGAAATTTTTAAAATAATGGACTAGCCTGCCACATCTTCATTTCACTCTGATTTTAGGGTGTCTACACAATTGAGCCCTCTGTAGGCTGAACACTTTTATTTCCATTAAAAGACTTGGCATCCTTTTGTTCCTAAGACATTGCCCTGTCGTTATTTGTATAGATATCCAACTTCATATTGAGATCTGATGTATCTAATGTGTTTCTTTAAAGTGTTCCTTTCATTTTTGTGAGCAGTGTAGTATATGATCCTGAAAGAATAAACAACACTTTCAGAGACTTTTACAAAACTTTGTACTCACCACATAAATCCATCAGATAATGAGATCAATCAGTTCCTTGACAGAATACTTCCTAAATTAGCAGATAACCAAGTGTTGGCCCTGGACTCACCACTAACATCAGCTGAGCTCCAGGACGCCCTTAAAACCATGCCCAATAAGAAGGCCCCAGATCCAGATGGGTTTCCAGTAGAATTCTATAAAGAATTCTGGATCATTCTGGCTCCAACATTCTTCAGAATCAAGGGCGTCAGTTTGATTTTAGAATTGCTGGGGACAATAACGTTACACTTGAATGGGTTTTAAAGATTGGTGGGGACAATCATTAAATAGGCTAAGCGTATTTAATTATTCATCAGTTTTACTCCAATATGCACCGTAGTTTTAGCCTGGCAAGCCATCCTATATATGTGTATATATAGTCTGGCCACGAACCATTGACGGCTCTCAGTCGTGAGGCGGGATCTACGGTTGTCTTTCAAAATGTCAGCACGCAATTGGATAGCGCTAGGACCAATCAGAGTAACAAACAACGTGACGTAATCACAGCAACGGAAAAGCGAGAGGCAGCAATGGCGTCTAACATCAATGATTTCTGTCGTTTTTGTATGAAAAACATGTGAATATCAGGTGTACTGGGACATTGCACTACTTCGTTTGATAAAAATAAGAAGCCGCTAAGTATATCAGACAGACTTACGCACGTTGGAGTCTAAATAATCCAATGTGGATGACAAAGCCGTTTCAAATGAAAGTGGCTCTGGCGTTGGCGCCATGTTGCTTGGGTTCGCGGCCGCAGCGCTGACGTTATCGGCTACTCCCGCTCTGATTGGCCCAAAATATAGAGCGCTGTGATTGGCCCAACCAAAACTATAGCGAGCTGTGATTGGACAGCCACAGGCTGCGAGGATTCCAATGAAGCGTGCCTAGACCAAACTCTGCAAAGCAAGATTTGGTCTAGTTCACTAGGCTACCGTAGTTTATTAACAGTTGTTAAAAAATGTATGTTCATTAGCGATGGGACGAGCAACACCAATGCGTCGGCGCTTATCTAGCTGTATCTAGAGGGAGACCCCGTGTCGGTGCGTGCATCATTTAGGAAGTAGTCACGTGACTGATACAGCTGCTGTTTCGCTTGTCAGTGAAGTGTCGAACCGTGTTTAAATGGAGGAAAGTCTCCATCTATCAATGGGATGAGTTTCAGCCAAAAGTACATCTTTTGAAGCAAATTATTCTACTGTTACATTATGGAGTCAGAAAGAAAAAGGAAGGTGGTCTGTGAGGGATCATTTTGTTCTTACAGGCAAATAAATTATTTGTTTTTATTTCCCTGTTTCATCCTCTTCCTCTGCTCGATCCATCAGAAATTCATTTCTAAATTATTCTCTTTAAACCATTCATACTATTTTCTGCAGGTTAAATGTCGCATTTGTTCAACTGAGCTTTCAAAGACTGTCGTCATTGCTGAGACATCACAGAGAAACGCACACACACACACACACACACACACACCAAGGGGCTGTACTCACTATGTCGGTTCTGCATTTCAAACGATGAAGGAGGGAAATCCAGTGTCCCCTTTCTTTCACAGTAACATTTTCGGTTACATCTGACGCGCGGATGGACGAAGGGAACCGCGCAGTAACTGAATTGGAACACAATGAATGCTTTAAAACAAAAATCCAAGAAAGTTCTAATTCGGCCACCTGTGCCTTTTCTTCTCTTGCTAGTACTCCGAACATTAGCGCTGAACTAAAGGCACATTAGCTTTTCCCCACTAAAAAGTTAGCTAAACTAGAAGTTTTGTAGGTGATGACGTCTATGAAAATGATTGGATTAACAGATTTCCCAGCATGCTTTGCTTTTGTAAATTGTTGAAAATAAAATAAAATAAATGGCAGCAAATGTAACATTATCATTACTGACATGAGAAATGCAAAACCTGAAGAAAATGAAAGAATGACATTTATAAACTAGCTTCAGTTTGATGGAGAGCTGCTGCACCATGACAGAGAGATGGAGTTGGCTGATGTAAATATCAGGGAGTTTCTACGTTCCAGTGCGGCAGAAACCCCGTGTTTTAATCTGTATTGTTTAAAATACAGATACTAAATGCATGTGGTCAAACTATTATCGATGATATATATTTGGCCTTCAATAACTAGGCAGGTTCGGCCCAGAAGTGGTGGGGACACAACTGCCAATCACACATTTTGCCGGGGACATGTCCCCGGCGTCCCCGGTTAAAATGACGCCTATGTTCAGAATGATGAGAGAAATTGAAGAAAATGGCAGGATACAGCCAAATATGATTTCAGCCAACATTAGTCTCCTGTTAAAACCAGGCAAAGACCCTGTATCTCCTACCAGCTATTGTCCCATATCCCTTATTAACGTTTATCTCAAAATAATTTGTAAAGCCCTCGCAAAACTGATCAACTGTTTTTCAAGAGTTTCAGATTATTCAATAAACTGGTTAAAATCTACAATTCTCCCAATTAATTTATCTTTTGTCAACTCCCTTAATACACCCTTGGAATTAGGGAATATTACATACCTGGGCATTAATGTCTCTCCCAGGCTGGCAGATTTAACTAAATTAAATTATATCCCACTTTTAAAGAAAGTGAAAGATGACCTTGCCAGGTGGAAATCTTTACCGATATCACTAATGGGGAGGGTTGCCACAATTAAAATGATGGTTTGACCAAGAATCAATTATTTATTCTCAATGATTCCAAACAAGCCTCCATCTGATTGGTTTAGATCTCTGGACTCCTCCATCACTAAATTCATCTGGAAGGATAAACCCCCGCGAATTAGCTTAAAAACTCTACAGAAGACCAAAGATAGAGGAGGGCTGGATCCACCCAACTTTTATAATTATTTCTTAGCCAACAGGCTCCAATACAGATCAAGATGGTAGAAGCCTAACCCACTAGACGAGTCCTGGTTAGATGTAGAACAGACACTTTGCAATATTATAGAGCTTTTGGACCTACCATTTATCAGCTCAAACATTAAAAGGCACGAAAGCTTTAAAAGTATTAGTATCAGCACCTCTCTGGCAGCATGGTGGGAATATCTAAAAATGACAGTCTTTACTAATCCCATGCAGGTGCACACCCATCTGGAACAACCCTGACATTTTACAAAACAACAATATGATGAACTTTTCAGATTGGAAGGGTAAAGGAATCTTATACCTTGAACATATCTTTGAAGGAATAAATTTTATCCCATTTAACAGAATAGTCTCCCAATATGGGATTGACAAGAATAGATTTTTAGAATATCAACAAATTAAATCTGTAGTTAAACATAAATTTAAGCTTAATAAAGTAGAATTACTAACACCATCAAGGGTATTGAACTTCTTTACTTTCACCCACCCCAAACTACTGTCTAAAATATATAAGACACTGTCCAGAATAGATGATTCAATTACCTCCATCTAAAAGGCTAGGTTATCCTGAGTTATCTGTGTAGTTATTCTGCTATAGGCTTAGACTGCTGGAGGACATACTGACCACTTTCCACACTCTGCTACTTTCTTCTACCACTACTCTCTAATTGCATTATTTCCTGTTATTTCAGCTGTTAACTTTATTTTGTCTCTTTAGTTTGTCCCTATCAAATAGAAAAGTTTTGAGCCTAGTCTTAAAAGTAGACAAGGTGTCTGCCTCACGGACTAAAGCTGGGAGCTGGTTCCACAGGAGAGGAGCCTGATAGCTAAAAGATCTGCCTCCCATCCTACTTTTAGATATTCTAGGAACCACCAGTAAACCTGCAGTCTGAGAGCCAAGTGCTCTGTTAGGAACATATGGAACAATCAGATCACTGATGTATGATGGAGCTTGATTATGAAGAGCTTTATATGTGAGAAGGAGGATCTTAAAATCTATTCTGAATTTAACAGGCAGCCAATGTAGGGAAGCTAAAACAGGAGAGATGTGGTCTCTCTTTTTAATTCTCATCAGAACTCTAGCTGCAGCATTTTGGACCAGCTGAAGACTTTTGACTACATTCTGTGGACCTCCTGATAGTAATGAATTACTGCAGTAATCCAATCTTGAGGTAATAAATGCATGAACCAGTTTTTCAGCATCACTCCTGGAAAGGATGCTTCTAATCTTAGCAATATTCCGAAGGTGGAAAAAGGAAATCCTACAAACCTGTTTAACGTGGGATTTGAATGACATGTCCTGGTCAAAGATTACACCAAGGTTCTTTACTTTGTTCTCGGATGCTAATTTAATACCGTTTAGATCAGGTGATTGACTAAGCAGTTTCCTTTTCTGAGGTTCTGGTCCAAAGATGATAACTTCAGTCTTGTCTGGATTTAACAGCAGAAAGTTTAGAGTCATCCAGATTTTTATGTCTTCAAGACAAGCCTGTAGTCTACCTAACTGATTAGGTTCATCAGGGTTTATGGATAAATATAATTGAGTATCATCAGCATAACAGTGGAAGTTTATCCCATGTTGTCTAATGATTTTACCAATTGGAAGCATATATATAGTGAAAAGAATTGGTCCAAATACTGAACCCTGTGGTACTCCACAAGTAACTCTAGAGTATGAAGAAGATTTCTCATGTACATGAACAAACTGAAATCTGTCAGATAAATAAGATTTAAACCAGCCTAGCGCTGTTCCTTTGATCCCTACAACATGTTCAAGCCTTTCTAAGAGAATATTGTGATGGACTGTGTCAAAAGCAGCACTGAGGTCCAACAAGACCAGAACAGACACAAGATTCTTATCTGAGGCCGTGAGAATATCATTTGTAACTTTCACTAATGTGGTTTCAGTGCTGTGATGCTCTCTAAAACCTGACTGAAATTCCTCAAACAGATCATTAGTGTTTAGATGCTCACATACTGCATTGGTCACTATTTTCTCAAGGACTTTAGATAAAAATGGGAGATTAGATATTGGTCTATAATTCATGAGGTCATCTGGGTCCAGAGAAGGTTTCTTCAGTAGAGGTTTAATTACAGCAACCTTAAACTCCTGCGGTACGTATCCATTTACTAAGGATAGGTTAATTATATCTAAAATGGGGGCAGTAACCAAAGGAAATGCTTCTTTAAATCATTTGGTTGGGATTGGGTCTAAAATACAAGTTGAAGGTTTAGATGAAGCTAACATTTTTGATAACTCTGAAAGCTCAACTGCATCAAAACAGTTCAAACACAGATGAGGTTCTACAGTTACCTCTGATGCTGCCTCACTTACTGAGGAAGAAGAAGTCGTGTTGGGGAGGATGCTGATGATTGTGTTTCTAATAGAATCTATTTTATTAGTGAAGAATTCCATAAAGTCGTTGCTGCTGAAGGCTAAGGGAATAGCTGGCTCAGAGCTATGGTTCTGTGTAAGTTTAGCAACTGGACTGAAAAGAAATTTAGGATTATTCTTATTCTCCTCAATTAGTGACGAATAATATGCAGTTCTAGCTTGTCGAAGCTTATTTTTATAAAGCACTAGACTATTTTTCCAGGATAAGTAGAACTCTTCCCGGTGTGTAGAGCGCCATGTTCTCTCCAGTTTTCTAGAGGTTTGTTTTAAAGTACGCAGTTCAGAATTAAACCAGGGAGCCAACTTCCTGTGCTTAATTACCGTCTTTTTTAAAGGGGCAACATTGTCTAATGCCACACGTAAAGAGGAAGTAACACTATGAACTAGACCGTCAATTAGTGAAGGGCTAGAAATGAAATAGTCGCCCTCTGCTAAGTTACACTGAGATTCTGAAGACAGTAAAGATGGAACAGTAGCTTTAAAGTTGCTCACAAAAGCTCAGCGCCATCAACAATCTGGGGAAACCTCACCAACAACAAAGCCTCCAGAACATTAATCAAATGTTCATGCGCATTCATGTACGCATGCACACACGCATGCACATACACTGTGATGATGACAATGAAGAAAGGAAGGACACACACACACGTCAAACAAACAACAGTTTTACAGAGAATAACTGTCACATAAATGTTCTCAGACTGTTCCTTTAGTAGTAGTTTACTGCCAACTAGCATGGGATGTACTGACTGGTGGACACAGGGAAAGAGGAATTGATAATATGTTATAAACAGGAAGTTTATTGTTGAGTGTTTGGTATGTTATGGTGTTGCTGCAGCTTCCTAATGAAAAAATTAATGACAAAAAAATCATGTCAAACATTTTGTTGATCTAGTTTAAGCTCATGGTTCTTTATGTTCCCTTGTTAGAAAGAAATGTGTAAAAAACTGTAAACCAACTATAACCGAGAAGCTTCCTCTGCATGCTGTCGGGTCCCTTCACTTCTAATGATGGATCACATTTGGATCACACCATGTTCCCCATAAAAACTGTCATTAAATTACCTTGTAAACCTAAACTGGCTCTATAAGGAACAAGAACAAAGTTCAAGAAGGCTAGGTTACATGGATCCACTTTATGAGATGGCAAACCCAACGGCTGAGAGGGAACTGAGATAATTTCACTGCAATACCTGGTTTTATTTATGTGTATATATATAAATGTGTGCATTAGTTAATATTTCTTTGAATGTGTTGATTAAAAATAAATTAAACATATTTTAGTTTTTAAGGTGTTTATCTAAAATAACACAAGCATGATGATAGAAGCAGAGAAACCAAAGTCATTTTAAAACACAGGACGTCCAAAGCTGAACAATAAAATGCAACCCAGGTGACCGTGTCACTGAACTGAAACATTGAGTTTATGGTTTTCTGAAGAAAAGTAAATCATTTCTAAACCTTAAAGGGCCTGTATAATGCTATTTTACACCTTCCAGAGCAACAGTAGACGCAATATATGATAAAATATTACTGTTGGCACTATTGAGATGTCATTTGTTATAAATATGTTATTTTCGTGAGCCATTACTTCTAACTGGAAGTAAGAGGTTTGGATTTGATCAAACCCCGCCTCCCCCCATGTGAATTCCATTCCGTAGTTCACAGATGCAAGCCGACCTGTCCCACTCAGCCCCCACAGAGAATTCTCGGTCAGAGTCATAACATGCGCGTGCACCAAGGGGCAGCCATTTTCTGATTATTCTGAAGCCAACACAGAAGTGACAAAAATTCCAGTTCCACTAGTGGTATACTGATTCACCATTTATTCGATGCATCGCGATTTGACATGTTTCAATTTAAAATTGATTTTTGAACATTCAAAAACAATTATTAATTGCCAAAAAACTGCTAAAAAGTGTAGCAGGAAATGAAAGTTGCACATGCCACCCCGACACTTTAGGCGATGGACCAGCGGGAAAAGAAAAGGCAATAGTGGAAGTAGATATTGAGCGTGAAATTTACCCCTCTGGATTAAAGGAAAGTGTTTGGAAACATTTCAGTTTTTACAAAATTAAAATGGGAAGGGCCTGGACAAGGATTACTTCGTTTGCAAGTTGTGTAAAACTAAGATAAAATACAATAGCAACACTACGAACATGCGCCAGCATGTTGCACGTCACCATCCACAGCAAGAGAAGCCAGCGGTTGTCCCTGCTGCTAACCAGCCAACAATAGGGGAAGGATTATTAAAACTTCCCCACAACTCCGAAAGGGCAGGACAAATTTCATCCACAATTGCAACTTTCATCGCAAAGGATTTACGTTCTTACGTTGTCGTCAACAACTAGGGCTTTCATGCTCTGATGTGGACGCTGGAGCCCATGTATCAACTCCCAGATAGAAAATATTTTGTGCAAAATGCAGTTCCAGAACTGTACAAAAACAGCAAAGCTAAAGTATTGGAGTCACTGAAGAAAGCATGTCGGGTTGCGCTGACATGCGATGCGTGGACATCAGTTGGCACAGAATCGTATGTCACAGTAACGGCGCACATAATCAATGAATCGAGCAACTGCTGGGAGCTGATCAGTCATGTGCTTCAGACGAGAGTGATGAGTGAAAGTCACACTGGTGCAAATGTAGCAGAGCTTTTACAAAATGTAGTGGCTGAATGGCAGATCACGAACGAAGATTTGCTTTTACTTACTGATAATGCAGCCAAAATGGTTGTTGCTGCTCAGCTGAGAAATTCCCTACATGTTAAACGTTATGCAACACACTCGCAACCTTGCCTCTCAGAAAGCACTCAAGTTACCCACAGTGACGAGGCTTCTGAGGAGGGTCAGATGGATCACCTAATTTTTTCACTGCAGCATCACTGCCAGCCATCTGCTGGAGGAGAATCAAAGGTTGCTTGGTCTCAAAATTCACAAGCTGAAGACAGATGTGTGCAACAAGTGGAATACTGCATACGAGATGCTTGAAAGATTCCTGAAGCAACAGCCTGCTATCTGTGCCACCTTGGTCTCTTGTCAGGTGAGGAAACCAAGATGGCGCGGCATGGGCTGCTGCCTGTCGTAGCAGCTCTCACTTCTTCACTCTTTTTTTTATTCTTTGCTCATCTTGTGTTGCGTGTTTTTAACCACACGATCCACAGGAATACTTTTGTGTCGTTTGTGTTCATTTTTAACTTTTATCTGAACTTCTGGGGATCGCACAAGGAAATTCTCTCGGGTCCATCCACGTACCTATTACCTACACCAGGGACCAGCTGCTGAAGCTGCGGCCACTGGCGATCTTCCCCACAGATGAGTCTGTCCTGCTCCCAGAATTAAGGAGCGTGCAGAGCCGGTTGTAAAGTACAGCAGAGGAAACGAAGATATAAACCATTATTACCCTCCGTGATTATGGGAAATATCCGTTCTCTGCCCAACAAGATTGATGAGCTCACAGCACTGACCAGACTCCAGCCGGATTACAGACGGTGTAGTCTGATGTTTTTTTACTGAAACATGCACCGCAGCATCAGAGAGAGCACAGGGAGCAAATTAATGAAATAATGTGGTTCAGTCTCCAAAAGCAAAACAGCTCACACCCGCCTGTGTTTATCTTATTAAGGAGGACACCACGGACTTTTACGCATGTCTTTTGCAACGCCCACATGCTAGGGCATTTCCGCATTCCTGAGAAGTCCATGTGAACAAAAAACCACCCATACAAGCCCAAACCAATGTGGCCAAGCCCCGACCGTACTGACCCAGATGTGAAAGAGCCATTAGCTCCTAGGATCATTGGGACACTCAAACACCTCCACCACAGTAAGGTGGCAGTCCAACACAACTTTTGAGATTAAACTTCTCACTAAACTGAGAGACTCTGTGTTAGTAATTACAGTCCAGGGGAGGAGGGATCCAGACAGGAGACTTCCTGGATGGGAAGGAGCAGGTCATGGGGATGCAGCAACAACCCCATCTGGACTTCTGCAGCCACTGACAAAACAGCAAACGATTTGCAGCTGAGACAGGACAATGCATGCGTGTAGCCAAAAACTGCTTTGGTGGTGTCTTTCATAAAGAAATAACGTGAAATAAAGTGGATTTTCACATGATATCTACGTTATTCTTACGGCCCATCATGCTTTGTGCGAAAAATGCAAGCAACTTCCGGTCCATGTTTGTTTAAATTGAGATAATGTAATCCCTTTGCACAAATTCTCTTTTTATGGGCTTTTAGAGACTGAAAATATTCATGAACACCAGCTATCACACTCCTTCTGCCTACTGAAGCAGAGGGGTGGGGGGGCAATCAACAAAGTTAACGTACAGTAGCATTTTAGTAGGGATGAGCGAGTACACCACTATCTATATCTGCATCTGTTCAACCATCTAAATTATCTGTATCTGTACTCGGGGTGGGTGTGGCCTAAACCAGAAATGGGTGGGGCTTACATCTGTTATTATTAAAATTATTATTTTATGTCTGAATTTGATATGGATTGATCATAAGTTGCTATATGTATTGTTTATTTAAAAACTATTTACAGAGCAGCCTCAGAATTGAAATTTACATAACAAGTTTTTCAATAAACTCAGAACATGAATATTTAAGTGCATGAATGAATACAACTGAACTCATGCAGTAGGAAATATAACCTACTAGAACAAGACACAACTTTTTAATTTTATTTTAATTTTTTTTAATTTTATGATCAAATTGATTTTGGCCTTGGTGGGGGCAAGGTGGGTGCTGCCTGGTTCACTGTATGAGAGCGAGCGAGCGAGCGAGCGAGCGAGCGAGCGAGCGAGCGAGCGAAAGAAAGAAAGAAAGAAAGAAAGAAAGAAAGAAAGAAAGAAAGAAAGAAAGAAAGAAAGAAAGAAAGAAAGAAAGAAAGAAAGAAAGAAAGAATACAGATACACTAAACAACCTCTCAGCCACGAAGAACACAAACCAGTCCAGAACAACTCCTCGAACTCCAACAAAATGTTGCAACCGAGAAATCAAGAGACTGTGGTCCACGGTGTCAAAGGCAGCAGACAAGTCCAACAGCACCAGAACCATAAAATCTCCAGAGTCAGTAGCTAAAAGAATATCGTTTAAGACCCTGAGTAGTGCAGACTCTGTGCTATGCGCCTTTTTAAAACCTGACTGGAATTTTTCACAAATGTCATTCACATGCAAAAACCCAGTCAGTTGCAAATACACCACTTTTTCCAGAACCTTGGAAAGGAATGGAAGTTTAGAAATAGGCCTATAATTAGACATGGTATAGGGGTCAAGACCAGGCTTTTTGAGTAGTGGCTGGACAATGGCATGTTTCCAAGATTCTGGAACCACACCAGATGAAAGGCTACTATTAACCATTGTAAGAACCCAAGGGCCCACAGAGGGAAAAACCTCCTTAACCAGGATGGGAGGAATCACATCAGTAGGTGAACCTGAGGGTTTTAAGGGTTCCAAGATCTCCCACAGGCAATCCAGTGTCAGTGGTACAAATTGACAAAATGTTGAAGGGCAGCATCCAGAAGCAGTCTGATGAGGAAATGACGGTATCTGAGCTCTAATGCTCACTATTTTAACGATGAAAAAAGTAAAAATGATTCACACAGCCCCTGGGAGGCCTTAATTTCGGCAAGTTGGGAGATATTGAGGACATTATCTAAGACACTAAAAAGAACACGTGGCTTATTACAGGCAGACTGAATGATTTCTGAAAAATATTTCCACCTTTCCTCCATCACCACGCCCTGATAGCAATAAAGAGCATTTCTTAGCATCTGGAAACAAATCAGCACCCTGTCCTTTTTCCATTTCCTCTCAGCCATTCAACATGGTCTTGTATTGCGCGTGGACTCATTCATCCACGGCTCAAGTTTAGTCCTGGGTAGTGTTGTCAAAAGAACCGGTTCTTCGGTACCAACCCGGTACTACAAAAATGTAAACGTCACGGTACCAAGATATCGTAGGTACCGGTAGTACCAAGGACCCATCTAAACCCGGTCCTTGTTGCGCATGATTCGCGCATTTACTGGGCACGTGCAGTCGCTTCTAAAGCAACGGCGCAGAACGCAGAGTGACGGCGAGCGGTGGACCAGCTGATGTGGTAAATAAAGTTCATTCACGGAGAACCCCCCGCCCCGACGGAGACCCCCGCCCCGCTGTCACGGAGACCGACAGGAGAGACGATTCGTTCCAGCAGCACCTCCCGTTCTCATGCTTTCTTGTATTTTTAATTCCAAAACTTGACGGGATGTTCCACAGACCCCTGAATCCCTCTGTCAGCGCTTGTCATCAGGAACGTCCTGACTCACCTCTGCTGATCAGTGACGTAGGAGGTAGGATTTAATGCGACATGACCGTTCAGACTAGTCGCTTTCAAAAAATTCGCATATGTGTCAGAATCAGTACTACATAGAGTGTGGTGTGAATACACCATCATCTTTATTAACTATTTAAATCTCCTATACGGTTAATTAGGGTAACAAACAAACAAACAGGATGACATAAAGGCATTGACTGCTCACAGACCGGCGTTTTTCTTTTTTTAATGATTGTAATGTGTTTCCAAAAGATGAACAACAATGTATGGCTCAGTCAGGGTTTATGTCCTTAAAATCAGTTTGTCAAAAAAGCTGTTCTAACTAGATGTTCTTGTCTGGATAACTAGCAGGTTTACAAAAAATATATGAACAAAAACACATTTTGATTAAATAAAAGTGCATTAAAAACATGTTATGATAGTAGTACAATAGTAATTCAGTTCATTTTTCTAATATACAGCACTGTTTCACAAAAGATATCATCTCAAAGCACTTTACAGGAAAATTAATGTTTTTATTGGTAAATTTAGTCAAAATTAATTTTTTGTTTGGTACCGAAATTGGTACCGAGAACCGTGGATTTTCACTGGTACCGGTACCGAATACTGAAATTCTGGTACCGTGACAACACTAGTCCTGGGCTTCCTTGAAAAATAAAGATTCAGTGCATAGGTGAAGCAGAGGAGGAAAGAGAAGTCTCTGGGAATACTTGTGAGCCCTTTGATGACTTCCACACTCACGATAATAATCCAAATGTCTTTAGGTCCATTACATGATGATGCTCCAGTCCTTGTGATCAGCTAAGACTGCTTCTAGATGCTGAAGTTCCTCAATGTCATCGGTGTCCTGCAACATGAAACTGTAATTAGTGTTATAGTATAACCTGTTGACAAACTGTTGGCATATGGAACCACTAAAGATAAAGACTTACAATGAAAATCTAGCCTCACACAACTTGAATAATACATTAGATAAAATGTCTTTTAAAGATAAATTCCAGGCTTCTGAAAAGTCTGTCCATTTCCATGCACACAACATTTGAGCCCTTTTTATAAGACACATCATGCCAGCAAGTCAGAGTAATATTACCGCAACGGTGTGTCTTATGAACGCGCCATGATGTTGCAGGAATTTTGCAGCATTTGTGTCGCCACGCTTGATAGTAATATTGCCGCAATGCTGGACTTGTGAATGCACATTGCGCCTTGGCGCAACAGAGGGTGGTGTCATGATCACGTGATGAATTAATGCCGAGCTCCGTCCGGAAACTAATAATAATAATAATTATTCATTATTAAACTACATTGAAAATGAAAGTAAACTCTGGCATAAGTTTCACTTTTTTAAACAGAACTAGCTGATTTGATAAACTGGAGTGATGCAGAGCTCCTGGAGCTTCTCTTCGTTAGTGTCATGTCCTGTCAATGCCCTCCCTGTGTCCAGTCTATGTCCTCCCTGGCCCTTCCATATCTCATCTCCCTTGTCTCCGGTCCCTTCAATTATCATTCAGGTTTTTACTTATTTCTCATTCCTTAAGTTCTGCCATGTCCATTCCCCAGCCCATTAGTGTTGTATTTCTCTTTCCCCTTCTTGTGTATTTAAGTATTGCCAGGTCCCTGTAAGTTTAGTATCCTTTTGTATCAGTTACCTTTGACCCCTGTGTTCCTCTTAGCTGTTTCTTCCCACATTAGCTATCTTTCATTGTCCCCTAGTATTTAGTTCATCCCTCCAGTTAGCTGTTGTCCTTGTGTCCCTTTAGTCACCCTGTTCCTCTTAGGTTTAGTGTTTTAGTCTTCAGTCAGTTTTGTGTTATTCATTCTCAGTTTCCTTCCTGTGTTCCCCTCTGTTAGTTGCTTCTTGTCATTTGGTTATTAGTTCAGTTAATTAATTTATTATCATTCTCCTATCTTCTTTATTCATTCTAGTAGTTTATTTTAGTGTCTTCTTGTTATGCTTCTGCATTTTATTATTTCTCTGGTTCGGTTCAGTCCTCTTGTGTTTTGTATTGCCTCCCATCCTCAGTTAACTAGTCACACCTGTAAGCCATTATCATTAGTGCCATCACACCTGTTGATCATCTCCACTCACCTCCTCAGTCTATTTAAACTCAGCTCAGTTCTCCACTCGTTGTCGGTTCCTTGTGTTATCTTTGTTTGTTACCATGAGTTCCTTGTGTCATCGTCCCTGTGTTTGTTCCTGTTGATTTTTTGTTCCTGCTCCAGACCACTGCTTAAATAAACATTTTTATTTTTTGAACCATACCTGGCTGCCTCCTGGATTACCTGCCTTTGGGTCCTACAAGAACCTCCATGACAGAGATGGAGCTCAGATCACCTGACAGCTCACAGGGACAGTAGAGGACAGACACCTGTAGGAGCGGATTGTCAAAAAAACTTAATGAGCGCTGCTTTGATCACATTTTATCAACTCCCAAGATGGCAGAATGAGAGGTTGATTGCTTGCTGTCTCTCCCTGCCTAAATGAATTATATACTAGGATTCTGACCGTCACGCATTTTTTAGTGCCAAGGCAGAAAAACATGGTAAGGAGCAGTTTGATAGTCTTGATTCCCAACTCGACGTTATCCGATCATACACAAGAGCTTGAATTACAAAAACAAACCACTACCTTACTCCAAAAGAGGGTGCGTTGTGTGGAGGACGCATCCGCGGCTCAGAGCGCAGATCTGCTGAAACTCCAGAGGAAGCTCGCTACACTTGAAGATCAAAACAGAATGAATAACATCCGGATCCTCAATCTGAAAGATGGAACTGAGCTCGACAATAATCTATCCTATCTTAGGAGCAACTTATTGCTGTGGTTTCCCGAGCTGGCGGCCTCTCCTCCCGACTTGTTACGGGCGCGGCGGGTTGGTCCACCTGGCGCGTCAGGATCTCCTCGGACCCTGGTGGTCTGCTTTCTCCGTGCGGAGGACCGGGATCGGATCTTGGCTCTGGCAAGAAAGTCGCAGGTGTTGGTGGCCAGTAAACTGGTTTGATTTGCTGCAGATTATAGCGACGAAACTGCTTGTCGCAGACGCCGCTACTTTCCGGTCTTGAACCGGGGTCGTGCTCTGGGGCTTCAAGCTTTTCTTCTTTACCCAGCAAATATTAAAATAATTATCAATGCGGATCAACTTTTTTTTTACAGACCCATTGGATGCTGAAAGTCACTTGGACTCTTTGGGATTAGATGCCTCCAAACGGTCCCTGGATGTGCGTGCACCTTGCCGCGGACCCATAACTTTTTTGTTTTGTTTTGTTTTTTCATTCCGGCTCCTCCGCTGAGCAGGTGATTTGTTTTTCCCTCTGTGATCTCTGCTTAAGGTCAGATTATTTTATTTTATTCTTAATTATTTACACTGATAATTATCAGCCACCGCTTTGAGTGATACTGTTTAGTATTTATTTGTTTTGGTGGTTGTGCTTTAAGCAGGAGGTGGACATTGAGCCTATTTTTGGAACTTCTAATGTTTTGAACATGAGTGATAATTCACTTAAGTTTGATGTCATTTTGTTCTATTTTGTTTTGTTTTTCTAGTTTGTTTATTTTTGGTTTAGATTTGCTTTTGTGTCTGTCTGCTGTGATGGTTACCTTTGTACTTTGCTTTACTTACTATGGGTAAAGGCTTACACATAATTCATGTTAATATTAGAAGCTTATTTGATTTATTAAAAGCTTGGCTTGGTTATAATAAACCAAAAATAATTACGCTTTCAGAGACTTGGTTGAATGGAAAAATTTCTGACACTGATATATCGCTTGATAACTTTGATTTATTTCGTATGGATAGAGGGACTAGGGGTGGCGGAGTTGCCACTTATGTCTCCTCTAGTTTGACGTCTCAGGTCATTGTTCCCACAGTCAAATCACTGCACTTTGAAGCCATCTTTACTAAAATTTCTTTTAATGGAAATAAGCATATTATTATTGGCAACATCTATCGCCCTCCTTCCTCCCCAAAATTTGAAGCAATAAAAAATTTACTAGACACGGTTCATTCGTTGGGGGATGCAATGGAAATGATCTTACTTGGTGACTTTAATCTTAATTGGCTCAACGAATCAACCCTTCCTGAACGTATTCTTTTAAACAGCTCAAATCTGACACAGCTGGTCTCTGAGCCAACCAGGATTGGTGCCACAAACTCCTCTCTTATTGACTGGATTTTAGCAACTCACCCAGATAGATTTTCCGATTATGGTGTACTGTCCAACTGTCTTAGTGACCACTCTATTATTTATTGCTTTTGGAAAATAACTATACCACGTACACCATCTAAGATTATCAAGATATTTGCGATTTGCATTCTTTTAACACTGATCAATATTTACAGGAGCTGAGATCTTTTAACTGTGACAGATTGTTGCTAATACCTGATGTCAATGATGCTTGGTCATTTTTCCACTCCCAGTTTCTACAGGTTCTTGACAAACATGCTCCCTGGGTCAGTGTAAAAATTAAGGGCAGTAATTTACCTTGGATTTCTCATGAACTAATTGCTCTTTTCAAGAAGCGTGATAAAGCATGGAAGATAGCAAAACTTCCTGAACATTGGACGGATTATAGAAAATTAAGAAAATTTTGTACGACTCAGACCAGGAATGCTAAAGCTAATTTTTATAATAACTGCTTGCGTAAAGATTTTAATAACCCTAAGCACTTCTGGAATAAAATAAAAGATTTGAGAGTGAAAACTGACTAAAATTTCCCATATGAATGTTAATGGCATTCTTACTAACGTTCCGGCTGAAATTGCTGAAGCATTCAGTAAGCACTTTGCTTTTTCTCCTCTCCCTGAAATACATCCAGATGAAGTGCTCAAAGTTATACAGGTTCTCTCCAAAGGGAATTCTGCTGGTCCAGATGGTATAGAAGGTCGTTTTATTAGAATAGCTGCTGATGTTCTCGCCTTTCCATTATCAATTCTTTTTAATCACTCCATCAACTCATGTTCTGTTCCTAAGGCTTGGAAATGCACTAAGATAATACCATTGCATAAAGGAGGTGAAACATCAGAACTTCAAAAATACAGACCTATTGCAATAATTAACTCAGTTGTTAAAGTATTTGAAAAACTGGTCTTTAACCAACTATCTAATTATCTAGAGGACAACAATTTATTATCTCAGTACAAATTGGGATTCAGAAAACACTTTTCTACAACAACTGCTTTATTTAAACTCACTAATGACATCTACTCTGGTTTTGATAATGATTTAATTAGGGGTGCTATTTTACTTGACCTAACAAAAGCCTTTGACCTCGTCGACCATTATCTTCTTTTGGACAAACTATATGCCATTGGTCTATCAAGGCTGTCTCTATTGTGGTTTAATTCTTTCCTTTATCATCGCTCTCAATTTGTTTCATTTGATGGTTCTGAATCCAACACGCGAGGAATCATTAGTGGTGTTCCCCAAGGTTCTTCTCTTGGATCGTTATTATTCTCAATTTTTATTAATGATTGTTGTAGCTCCTGTTCTGTTTAGTTGTACGCAGATGACACTGTCTTATACTGTTCTAAGCCAAGTAAATCAGAAATACAGGATGCTCTTCAGCTTAATTTTGATAAAGTGCAGCTCTGGCTACCTCAGAACAAACTTCTTCTAAATAAATCAAAAAATTTATTCTTTTTTGTTCTGTAGAAGCAGTGTTCACTCTGGTATCAATGGGACTCTTAATCTGCATTTTCTGGATTTCACTCCAGTACATTCCTCTGTTAAAATAAAATATTTAGGTTTTTGGTTGGAGCCAGAGCTGTCTTTTAACTATCATATTCACATGATATGTTATAAGGTCACACAGTGCTTAAGAATCCTATATAATTCAATAAATTGTTTTGAACAGACAGTACGTAAGCGGATTGTCACTCAGCTTCTGCCGATTATTGATTATGCAGATATATTCTATCAAAATTCTACTGTTGTTAGCCTGAGGTCACTTGATGTTGTCTACAATAGCATTTGTCGTTTTGCTTTACGGTGTCCTTTCAGTACTCACCATTGCCATATGTATGAACTTCTTGCTTGGCTGCCCTTAAAAGCTAGACGTTTATTTCATTGGTTGATATTTATTTTTAAATGTATTTATTTAGATTTTCCATCTTATCTGAAAGTTATGTTGGTTCCCATTGATTCCTTGTATTCCACCCGCTTAACTGATCATCCATCATTTGTCGTTCCACGTTTAAAAATGGAGGTGGGGAGATTTTCCTTTAGTGTTAAAGCTCCTCAGGACTGGAATAAGTTGCCCACTTCATTAAGGTCTATTTCACCACTCCGTCTATTTCGTCGTACTGCTTATGTTTATGTGAAGCCGATTTGTGACTGTTTTGCCTCAACTGTGTAATGATGAATCTTTTTATTGCAAATTATTGTAATTTAATTTGGATGCAAGTTTTCTTCGAGTTTATATATGATGTTAGCATAATGCCCTTTTTTGCTTGTAGGGACTCACAGCAGTTTTATTTTTTTCTATATATATGTATATATATATATATATATATATATATATATATATGTGTGTGTGTGTGTGTGTGTGTGTGTATGTGTATATATGTATGTGTATCTATATATATATTTTTTCTCTCTTTTTTTTACTTTGTTTTATTTTATTTTTTTAAGTCTATTGTGATCAATTAACTTTGCCATCTTATTCTTATTCTTTATTGGTTGTGTTGTAGGAGGACCTGCTCGTAAACGAGATGCTACATCTCAAGCAGTTTATCCTCCTGAAAAACACAAGTTAAATAATAAATAAATAAACAATTATGCCGCCATTGAGTAATCTTTTACTAAAAGGACACAATTGCGCCACATTACCGCCACAGTCTGAGCTCTTATAAACAACCTTATGCTCCCAGATGCCGCCTCGGCGTTGCCGCAAATTGGCAGCATTGTTTTATAAAAGAGGCTTTGGTTGCAGCGCCTTTTGCATGAATGACTTCATCAATGCAGCATGGCGGGGACCTGTGTCTCAGGGGTCAGGAGTTTGACCTGTGACTGGTGGGCTGCCGGTTCAATCTCAGGCTTCATCTATGTCAGTTGTTGTGTCCTTGGGCAAGACACTTCATCCTACTTGCCAGCTGGAGGTGGTTGCAGGGACTGGTGGCACGATTGTGTGGCAGCTTTTCTTCTGTCAGTGTGCCCCAGGGCACCTGTATCTCATCACCATCGGTGTGTGAATGGATCATAGGCGTCGGAACCATTATGTCAGGAGGGGATGTGTCCCCCCCAATTTTTAAAATGACGCATTTGGACCCCCCCACATTTAGTCCGTCTTGCGCTAGAAACGATAGTTCTCAAAGAAATCCATTCCACTTGATTCATTAGAAATTACTCAGTCCGCTGAAATCCATTCCATGTTTTCCTGGTTACGCTGCTCTGCTCACAAAAAAAGAAAAGAAAAGAAGTTCAAAGTGAACACCACCGCGGTGTGGGCTTGTCGCAGCTGGAGGAGATGCAGTCAGTGTCAGTGGTTTCTATGTCTAATCCCTCCACAGACATCAGGAAACTTCTCAAAAAGAAGTGTGAAGTAAGTAAAAATGTCCCCACAGGACCGGTTTTTAGTAGAGTTAGCTGGCTAGCCAGTGTTATTCATCAGGTAGGCTCCATTTATGAGGCAGACTGGAGATGTATTCCTGATCAAATCTATTGTTCTTAAAAATTAATGTTCCAGATAAACACAATAGCTAAACTGAATTCTTACTAGGAGAAAATCTCACATAAAATACCTATAATTCAGCTGTTTCTGGTAAAACGTCATTTTTTAAATAGATAAAATGAAAAAACTTCCATCTATCATAAATTTTATTTCAATATCTGAACATATCCCTTTAAACTAGTCCTACCTTCATTTCAAATAGGCAGAACTTCAGTCTTAAGAATTATTAGGTTCTTGTTTTCAAGTTGTTGATGTTACATATTTCATTTCTGCTGTTCCTAATGCTGTTGTAGCCTAAACAGTTATAGCCTTTATAAATGTAGGTTAGAAAGTTTAAAATGGCATCATGATCAGTAACAGGTGAATTATAACTACTTAAAATTAGAGTTTCTTCAGCGATCCACCATGTTTATTCTAGACAGGAAGGATGTATTTGTGGATAGGTTGTGCTGCAAACCCAACACACATGAATGGGAAATGTGACATCAATTGTCCTAAGAAGAATTACATTTAATATATCTGAAGTGTTCATTGTGGATAGTAAGAATATTATTATGGAGTTTTACAAGATGGCGCGACACGGGTTGCAGCCTGTCAGAGCAGCTCTCACTTCTTCACTCTCTTTTTTATTCTTTGCTTGTTTTGTGTTGCGTGTTTTTAACCGCACGATCCACAGGAGTACTTTTGTGTCGTTTGTGTTCATTTTTTTACTTTTATCTGAACTTCTGGGGGATGCACAAGGAAATTCTCCCGGGTCCATCCACGCACCTATTATCTACAGCAGGGACCAGCTGATGAAGCTGCGGCCACCGGCGCTCTTCCACACAGAAGCGCCTGTCCTGCCCCCTGAATTGAGGAGGAAAAACAGGGGGTGCCGAGCAGGGCTTAGAATACAGCAGAGGAAACGGAGATATAAACCAGTTTTACCCTCCGTGATTATGGGAAATGTCCGTTCTCTGCCCAACAAGATTGATGAGCTCACAGCACTGACCAGACTCCAGCAGGATTACAGACGGTGTAGTCTGATGTTTTTTACGGAAACGTGGATGAATGAGCTCATCGCTGAATCTGAGGTTTCCCTGGAAGGATTTAAACTCGCGCGCGCTGACAGGAGCGCAGAACGGAGCGGTAAGCGAAAAGGAGGGGGGCTGGCTGTGTTCATTAATGAGAGATGGTGCAACCCGGCGCATGTGACCATTAAACAAAAACACTGTACAAAAGACATTGAGTTACTGGCTGTTGGTCTCCGGCCCTATTACATCCCGAGAGTTTTCACATGTCATAGCGTTTAATGTGTACAGCCCCCCTCGGCTGACGCATGCGAGCTGCTCCAAAGTTCTGTGGAGAAGCTGCAGACAGCTCATCTAGACGCGCTTGTTCTCATCAGTGGGGATTTCAATCACGCGTCTCTCTCCTCCACTCTGCCCACTTTTACACAGTATGTTAGGTATCCCACAAGAAATTTCAATACAATTGATCTTCTGTATGCTAATGTCAAAAACGCATACACTTCCTCCCCCCTGCCGCCGCTCGGCCGCTCAGACCACAACCTCATTTACCTGAAGCCTGAATATACACCCAGGGTGATTAGGGAGCCTCCTCAGAAAACAACTGAAAGTGTGGAATGAGGAATCAACAGAAATTCTGAGGGACTGTTTCCAAACCACAGACTGGGAAACACTCTGCAGCGCTCACGGTGATGACCTTTGTAGTGGCCTTTAAAGGTCAATAGGTCATCAGTGACATTGGTTATTAGAATGGTACAGAGTCTAGTTTGGTTCTCCAGCTGAACTGCTAAAGAATGTTGTTTACAGGAACATCGTGCTGGTTTTCCAGTAAAGGTTTGGCAGAAGTTAAGTTCCATTGGTTCCGAGAACTGTATCAGATAAGCTAATAACAACCAGCTGTCCAGGGGTTTTTGGACAGGACATTGTTTCTCCAGCTACGATTGCCAAAGTAATGTTAATGCTAGAACATTCAATCCACTGTTACTCTCTCGAGAACAGTCAGTTGTGTGTGTATGTGCATGCACGGAAGTTGCATAACACAGAATGACTATAAGAGAACCACCCCACTTTCATTCGGGGGGCTTCGTACTCAGATGGCTGTCTGTACGTGTCGATTGTCAACTGCTTGAAGTCTGTAATAAATGGTCCCCACGCTGTTCAACGATATCCGACTCCTGACTCTCTATCTTCTTCTCAAACAACTGAATCCTCAACACCTTGACAGCCTGACCCACTGTGTGACTGATTATGTAAACTTCTGTGCAGAAAACACCGTCCCAACACGAAGAGTGAGGTGTTTCTCAAACAATAAACCTTGGCTGACTACAGAGCTGAAATCCCTGCTGAATGAGAAAAGGAGGAGCAAAAACGTGTACAGAAAGAACTTAAACACAAAATAAGACAGGCAAAAGACAGCTACAGGAGGAAGCTGGAGAATCAGCTGGGGCAGAACAATGCTCGTGGTGCCTGGAGAGGCCTCAGGAACATCACAGGCCACAGGGGGAGGAGTGGTGCCAGTGGGTCTGCTGACGGGGACCAGAACCGGGCAAATGACCGTAACCTGTTTTTTAACAGATTCGACTCCACTCCCCCCACTGCTGCAACAGGCACCACCAACACCACCACCCCCCAACCACCTCCAGTCAGCCAGCCAACCCCCCACCTCCCAACTTCACACCATTCATCAGCTTCTCCCCCCTCCACCAACTCTCATCAGCAACAAGCCCCCCCTCACTACCCCCTCTCAGTTACATCGAACCAGGTGAGGAGAGAATTGAGGCGGCTTAAGAGCAGAACATCAGCAGGTCCTGATGGAATCAGCCCCAGACTGCTCAAAGACTGTGCTGACCAGCTGTGTGAAGTGGTCACACACATGTTCAACCTGAGCCTTCGACTGGAGCAGGTCCCCATCCTGTGGAAGACCTCCTGTGTGGTTCCAGTCCCCAAAACATCACATCCCAGGGAACCAGATCACTACAGACCAGTCGCCTTGACCTCCCACCTGATGAAGACTATGGAGAGACTCATCCTCACCCATCTGCGTTCAGTGGTGAGCCCAGAAATAGACCCACTTCGATTTGCATATAAACCAAACATGGGGGTGGAGGACGCCCTCATCTACCTGCAGCACCGGGCTCTGAATCACCTCGAGATGCAAAAAAGCACTGTGAGGATCATGTTCTTCAACTTTTCCAGTGCCTTCAACTAGGGGTGTTCCAAAAAGGGTACTTCACTATTCGATTTCGATTATGGGAGTTTGATGCTTCGATTCTTCGATTATAATGGTTGTTGGTTCGATTCGATTACTGGTGCCACGATTCTTCGATTATTGACATTTTTAATGCTTTTTTTCATACGAGATTGATTGTCTTCTTCTTTGTCTACATTTGTAAATAAATAACCTATCAATTAACTCAGTTCCTCTAAAACTACTCTCAGTAAGTAAATACTTTTTTTTTACATTTAACTATTTTTCAAAGACAAAATCTTATTTTATGACTGTATGACTTGTGTAAATATTTGCACATTGACCAACTTAACTTCTATCAGGGAAAGCTTTAAACATTTAAAACCTGCTAGGGAAACATTTTTTCTCTCCTTCCTTTACTTTATTTAACAAAAGAACATTATTAGAAAACAGTTCAATAACATGCAAAACAACATGCTATCACCTCAACTGTCTTACAGCTTTTGAGATATTGAATAACATTTCATTTCTACTGGTAACAATTTAATGGTGGCATGTCTATAATGTACGGGTTGGCAATAATCCAGTATAAATTACGTTCACAGATAGACGTGTTTGTGAATTATATACTACAACGGCTTGCCATAGCCCTGGAGCGGTGTGTTGCGCAATCTCGTAGCAACAACAACAACGTGAGTCCCGGTAGCGGCTGTGGTTCTGCTCCATAACGCTGCAGACAGCTACGAATAAACAGGATGGTGGGACTTTTCTTCCGCTGGTAGAGTTTAGTCATTCTTAGTTCCAAGATCATCGTGTTCTTTTGGAACCCACGGCGTGAGTCTGCTGTCCGCTAGCTTAGTTAGCTTTAGCCAATCTGCCCGTAGGTGCGCGTTTGATCCCAAACTTTGGACCGTTTCTGCTGGTTCCTCTATTTTCCTCCACAGCACCTAGATTGTGCGCCAGTAAAAAGTATCTTCCTTACACAAAAACAAATAACTTACATTTGTTAAGGCTCCGGTTACGTGTATTTTTGTTTAGTACCGGCTTTGCAACAAAGCTTTCACGTTATTTATTATTTTAAGCATCGGCGTTCATTAATCGATTCTCAATCCTCACGTGAAGCTTTGCGATGTATCGCCACATCGATTAAATGCACCCACCCCTACCTTCAACACCATCCAGCCGTGTCTACTGCAGCAGAAGATGAGGGGTGCAGGAGTGGACGAACATCTGACCTCATGGATCATCAACTACCTCACCAACAGGCCACAGTACATGAGGCTGCACAACTGTACGTCTGAGGTGGTTGTGTGCAGTACTGGAGCTCCGCAGGGTACAGTGCTCTCACCCTTTCTCTTCACCTTCTACACCTCGGACTTCACCTACAACACCAGCAGCTGTCACCTCCAGAAGTTCTCTGATGACTCGGCCATCGTCGGCTGTGTGTCTGAGTGGGACGACCAGGAGTACAGGTCAGTCATCATGGACTTTGTGGACTGGTGTGAGCGTAACCACCTTTGCTTGAACACCAGTAAAACAAAGGAAATGGTGATTGACTTCCAGAGAAACACTCCTCCTCACTCACCAGTAAACATCCAGGGAGCAGACATTGAGGTGGTGGACACCTTTAAGTACCTGGGTGTTCACCTCAACAGTAAACTGAACTGGTCCCACAACACAGATGCTCTGTATAAGAAGGGCCAAAGCCGCCTCCATCTCATGAGGAGGCTGAGGTCCTTCGGAGTTAACTCCCAGCTGCTAAAATCCTTTAATCACTCTGTTGTTGGCTCTGTTATTCATTCTGCTGTGGTCTGCTGGGGTGTAGGCAGCTCTGACCGAGACAGGAAGAGACTGAACAAGCTAGCTAGCAAAGCTAGCTCGGTTCTGGGCTGCCCGCTGGATTCTGTTGAGGAGACGTGTGAAAGGAGGATGCTGGGGAAGAGAAGAAACCCCTCCCATCCACTGCACTCCACTGTGGAGATCATGGACAGCTCCTCCAGAGGTAGACTGAGACATCCCAGATGTAAAACTGAGCGCTATCGCAGATCCTTCATCCCCTCTGCTGTAAGAGTGTATAACTGTTCAGTTTAAGCTGTGCTGGTATCATCCTGGTACACAATAACACCAATGCAATATTCATGTGTTCTATACTTGTGCAATACCGGATTCACATTGTTGTCTGTGTCTCTTACAGTATGATGCATTGTGCTGGTACCAAGTTTGTTTTTATCTTTTATTTGTGGTTTTTTTTAGTGATCTAAGATTACAATACTAGATTACTGCCTATGTGTATATAGATGTATCCTTGTTTTTATCTTGTTCTAATTACCTTTTGAGTGATGGTGCTGCTGTGACAAGTGAATTTCCCCACTGAGGGATCAATAAAGTCTATTCTATTCTATTCTATTCAATTCTATATCTAGAATACCAGCTCCAGTGGCCTAGTGGTAGAGTGTCCGCCCCGGGACTGGGAGATCAGGGTTCGATTCCCGGTCGGGTCATACCAAAGTCTTTGAAAAAATGGGATCCAATGCCTCCTCGCTTGACACTCAGCACTAAGGGGTTGGATTGGGGGGTTAAACCACCAAATAGTTCCCGAGCGCGGCCACAGCTGAGCTGCAGCTCACCGCTCCCCACCATGGGGATGGGTCAAATGCGGAGATCAATACATATTAAATCTGCCTAATAAATTTTAAAATGTCCAACGAAGGTTATTTTTTTTGAGGATCTGGATATATCTGAAATCAGTGCAGTTGTTGGAGATCCTTAAATAACATTTCTACTACTAAAAAATACCTGATATTTGAATTTTCAATTAGACTTGTAATAATACTATTTAAACTGGGATAAATTACGTTATTGCTTTGTAAAATAGGGATATAACAAAGAGGTGTGGTTGTTAATTAAATGATAAAATGGTTCATTAAATTCAAATTCAGTCCAGAGCCACCTGCTGGTATTCTTATGATCAACAAGAATAAAATAAACACATTCAAATTTGCTTGCATTAAACAGCTGGGTTTGTGGTAAACAAATAGTTACTGAGAAACCATTACTGAGTTAAGGTTTTACTACTGTAGGTAAAATGAGTGTTTAACAACCTGTGTAAAAGCACCAGAATGCAGGAAATGACGTCTACAGCATAATTTTTTTCTGTGGAACAACCCCCTCTGTCCCCCCCCCCAACATGTTTTCTGCTTCTGACGCCCCTGGAATGGATGAATGACTGTAGAGTAAAGCACTTTGGAGTCCTCTGACTCAGAAAAGCACTTTACAGCTGCAGGTCATTTATCACTCATGGAATGAAGGAAATCAGCCTGTGGTTCTGCAGAGTTGTTCAGGAAGCCCAGGTTGCTTTGACTGCTGAACTTCAGGTCATCAGCATTTTGGTTCTGGTGTCTCAACAAAAGTATCAAGTTTATCAGAGGTTACAAATTAAGTTTACCTACATTGAATTCTTTGATGAGATGTTCACCATGTTCTTCAAGGTCTTCTAGGCACCACAGGACATCTTCCCTGGTCCTCTCAACAGAAGGGCACAGTGAGTCCTGCAGGAGAATGCAACAAACAACAATTCAGTCACAGAAGAATAAAATTAGTGTTTCTGTACTTTAGAAATGTAAATACATAACATGGGAACTATTTATTATTATTTTCTTTGTACATTTGTTTAGTCATACATAAAACATTTTTGAATTAAAGCAAAAACATAGCAAAGAGTAAACTATAATTAAACAATTATTGTTCTTTTTAGTGCAAGAATAAGACAACATTTAAATATTTGTATAAAAAAGAAGAAATTAATATTTGCCTTTTAGTGCAAAACAAAAAAAAACAGTAGGTGCGTTTCCTTTATCGGAAGGTAAAACTGTGAGCATGAAACTGACCAGCAGATCCGAAGCCCTGGTCCTGTTAAGCTGTCCTGTCTCCATTTGGCCCTGTAAGGAATTTGATGAAACGTCAGCACATCGAGATCGCTGCGCAGNCTCCTGCAGCTCACCTCGCCTTGCTAATGGTCGCTTCTCCTGCTTAAACTCCACCCAGCCAGGAAAGGCGCAATTTGAAAAGGAAGTGCTTCTCAGTTAAAATGTGCCTAACTTTATTAAGTTACATTCACTTACTTAAAATTAACATGAATAACATAAATAAGTTTTATATAACTAAAATAAACAGATTTGACTACTAAGAATTTTATTTAATATTTACTTAACACATCGAGAGGAGCCAGTTGAGGTGGCTCGGGCATCTGATTAGGATGCCTCCTGGACGCCTCCCTGGTGAGGTTTTCCGGGCACGTCCAACCGGGAGGAGACCCAAAGGAAGACCCAGGACACGCTGGAGAGATTATGTCTCTCGGCTGGCCTGGGAACGCCTTGGGATTCCCCCGGAGGAGCTGGCCCAAGTGGCTGGGGAGAGGGAGGTCTGGGCTTCCCTCCTTAAGCTGCTGCCCCCGCGACCCGACTCCGGATAAGCGGGAGAAAATGGATGGATGGATGGATTTACTTAAATATTTGCCACAAAATTACAAACGTAATTTTATTTAATATCTTCTACTGAAAATATTAATTAAAATCTTCTAGGCCAGGGGTCGGGAACATGCGGCTCTGGAGCCGCATGCGGCTCTTTTAGCGACCCCTAGTGGCTCCCTGGAGCTTCTTCACAAATGTCCCCATAAGAATATGAAAATGGATGGGGGATATATTTTTTGTTTTATTATCGTTTCTGTAGGAGGACAAACATTCTTAACGTTTTCCAATGCTGTAAAAATGCACATAATAAATATTAAATTTTAACATTTCTGTCAACGAAAATTTGCGTCATAGCCTGCGACACACGTTTCAGTGCGGCGCTCATATGGCGGCGCGGTGCCAGGCAGATGGATGTAAACAAACCAGCGGGTGTGTCAGGGCCGTGGATCCCAAAGGGAAAAAGAGAAAGATAGCTGATGAGAACAGAGGATTCAAGGAAGAATGGACCCAATTATTTGCTTTCATTGTCGACGCGGAAGGATTACCTGGAAAAACTTCAACTTTTCACCGCTGTCGCTCGGACAAGGACCAAATCAGCGAAATCAGCGGAGGTTTCACTGACTGACCAATGAGGGGACAGGATGCTTCTCAGTACATCTCCGGGTAAACATGGAGGAAAAGTTAATATTTGCCGTGTCTGATGTCCCAGAGCTTTACAAGACTTCACTTAACTCCAGCAAAACCTTGTGAGACTTCATATCTACCGCTGTTTCAACTCTGAACTGCTTTAATAACCCAAGATTCCCTCCAATCTGACGGCCAATCAAAACAACGGAAGACTCGCTATTCACCCTGCTGGAACAGAGGCGTCGCTGGCTTTTGCCGCATGTCGCCTCCCGTGTGTCAGGTTATAAAAGTAGATTTAAGAAGTGGATTCCATCTCCAAACTCCGCAGGTTTTGTTGCAACCTGAGAGATGATAAAGCGTGGAAAACTGTTCACGGATGGTGATTACATGAAGGATTCATTCATCAGAGCACCTATTTCAGACTTCAAAAACAAAACCGAGATAATCCAGAAAATTAAAGACATTCCTCTCTCCACAAAGACAAGGACCATTAAAACGACAGGAGACGTCACCAATCAGCAAATCAAAGACATTAATTCAGCTCCAGCGTCCTCAACTACCTGTGATGAGTCGTGTGATGTGATCGATATCAAACAGAGAGCGCTGTTATGCAGGTATGTGAGCTGTGATGGGCTCAAGAAGAAATGATCAAATTAATACCACTGATTAATATTGTAATGGAAGTTAAAACGTAAAGCACCAAATATCTACAGCAGAGTCACGTGGTGTGTCATTCTCTCCAGGATGCTGCAGGAAAATAAACATTTAATCATGAATGCTCATCATGTATTTGTAGCCTACTTAATCATGTTGATAATAGGCTAATATAGCTAATATACACTTACAACCTGTGTTGCCTTCATATAAGGCTTTTCATTTTTTGCGGCTCCAGACAGATTTGTTTTTTGTTTTTTTGGTCCAATATGGCTCTTTGAAGATTTTGGGTTGCCGACCCCTGTTCTAGGCCATATATTTCTTTTTACAGTGCAGGTTAGCATCTGCATCACTGCAGGCATTGTCCCGATCCACCTGTCGAGCAGAATCCATTCTGTTCATTAGGAATTCCTTCTTCTAGATAAATTCCTTCTGGAACTTTGCTCTTGTTTCTTATTCTAAATAAAAATAAAGCTGCCTTGCTTTCCCATCTAGTATCTGACTCACCAATTAAATGCCAGGTCTTCCTCTTTCCATAGTTCCCACATCCAGTGGTTTGATCTGACTCGTAGCCAATCAGAGGTGTACAGAGGGCATCGGCTACCTGTCCAACCAGCAGCAAAACACCTGAACCACACAGAGACATCCAAGACATCCACAAGTCAGCAACAGTACAACAGCTTCAGTAGGCTGGCTGTACCAGGAAACTGAATGGAAATATGTATTTACCAATAAATGGCCTGTATTTGAAATAGTGCCTTCTAGGGTTCTACACCCCCCCCCAAAAGTGCTTTACAACAAAACCAGTCATTCACCCACACACATATGCACGCCCTAGTAGTGGCCACAGCTACCCTGGGGCACACTAACAGAAGTGAGGCTGACAAACACTGGCCAACAGTCCTTGCGTCCAGCACCAGCAGGCTAGGTGGGTTAAGTGTCTTGCCCAAGGAAATAGCAACTACGACAGACGGGGCTATGCAACCATCCAGTTACGGGGCGGGCACTTAACTCCTTTGCCACTGTCACTTATAACTTCATTTCCCTGTAAACTGTTCATTAAAAACTTTAGTTGTGAGTGGGTGTCATAAAGAACAGCTAAAGGGATACACACGCACACAACAATGGTGCTCCACTAGGATGTGTCCTGAGCATCCTCTTGTTTATTCAACTCACATATTTGTGAGATCTCCTGATAATCAGAGTGAGATGTGATTTTGCTACTTTTAGTTGTGGTTGGAGGGACCAGTGGCGCAAGCGTACGGCAGCTTCACTTCTGTCAGTGTACCCCAGGATAGCTGTGGCTACAATTTAGCTCATCACCACCACCAGTGTGTGCATGTGGGTGAATGACTGATTGCATCTTGGGGGATTTCAAAACCCTAGAGGGCATTATATAGGCCATTTACCATTTACTTTGGGTTTGATCTCAAACAATAATGAGTCTATGTTTAGGAGGGATGTAGGGAGCTGCTGATTGGTGGACAGCAAACAACTTAACCAACGTGGTAAGGACAAAAGAGATAATACTTGACTTTAGAAGTCTCTTGGCATCTTCCATAACAGAATAAAGCACTCTGCACATCATCCACTCTCAGGCTTGTGCTCTACAGTTGGCAGACAATAAATATAAAGCAAGGGGGCAGGATCAGAGTTACTCTGACGAAGACACGTGTCAAAACGTTTTCATTTGCATCTATACAATGCTCATTTACCTGAGTGTTCCATCCCCCTTGCTTCATCTTCCATAACAGTCTGGTCTGAGTACTGGTCGGAGGCTGGGTAAGGGTTAGTCCCAAGGGTTAAGTCCCAAAGAGTGGTCAGATTTGCTCCAGCAAGAGATAATGATCAGTCTCCCTTTCTCTAGAGAATATTTACGCTACATAAACAGAACCAAAGCATCTTTCCAATGTTTCTAACATGCTGTAAATTGCAATGAATTAAATCTGGATTTATTGTAATCCTATCAAAAACATTTCCCTGAAACAGAGAGCTGTCGACCTTGTCATTTAACCTTTATGCTTAACCTTTCCTCCTACACTGTTTAAGTTAACATTCTCCAGTTTTTGATCCATCAGTGACTATACCTAGTACTTATAGACTGCATCCAGCTTGACAAGCCGCAGCCTGAAGTTGGTTGCTGCGGTCTGAGGCTGTGCTTGTCACCTGTGGAGCTCTCTGAGGGAGACCACAGAAACACTGCAGCTCTTTGAGTTGGTTCTGCTGCACTTTGGAGTCACTCAACCGCGTTTTCTCACTAAAAGCGCCCAAAAGCATCCACTAGCTACAGGTTAGCATGTAGCTAGTGTCCCACTGAGCTTCCTCGTAGTGGAGCAGAGCGTGAGCTCACGTAAGCAGCCAGGGCACCTGGCTCCAATTGCAGCGGTCTGAGGCTCTGCTTGTATTTTTACAGTCTATATTAGAGCTCCACAGGTGAGAAGCACAACAAAGGCCTCGCACAGAGGTCAGGCAGCTGCGCAGGTCTGCTGCCCCGGAGCTCCATCTTGGCTTCGAGTGTCGAAGGTTACCTCAGTTTAGCTAGTAGCTACATTTGTTCTGTTAGCGCCCACCCTCACAGTCCCACCCCCAGCTCTACATCTTTTCCCATTTATGGATTGTCTGGGTGTGACGAGACATGTGACACGGCCAAAATGGCGGTGGTGGGAACCGCCTTTTTTGCCTCATCCACCCAAAACAGGCATAAATGGGCTCAGTATGTCCAGAATTTATTGATGTCTGTGGGTGGAAGCCAGAATCGAACCTGCAACCTTCTGATTACTGGAGGACCCGCTCACGTGATTTGGAATGCTAGGATGGCCAAGGAAGGTCCCGTCTTTCTCACCTCTGATTGGCTGGAAGGGCTCTCCTACGATTGGCTAGTTCATTTAACAGCAACCCGTCTTCCCTCGCTGCAGGTTTTTCTGTCTGCAGCCAGATCTGGAGGACATGTGAACGTAGCTCTATAATAACCGTTCTGTCCTGTTAGACAACAAACCAGCTTCAGTTTCTTTTATAGAAGAACCTGAAAACATCAAATGTGAACTTGTAATAAATCTTGTTGCATTTATCACACTGTTGGATTGACTTTATATCTGTTGGCTCTCAAGCATGGGGTTATCTTATTACTATAGGCTATGTTATGTCTACACTTTCATATGTTAAGGCTGTTTGCAGGTTAGGACACATCTCATCATCTGTTTAAATGTGTATCATTTAATCAACATTTAATTCAAAGCTGATTATGATTTAGACCTATTTTTCACCAGTTTTCATTATTCTAGAAGAGAAACAGACCTGCTGCACACAGCTGGGCACAATAGGGCAGTTTTATCATATTTCATACCAGGTAAGGCTCACATAGCCTATGTGCTCTGCTAATCTCAATGCTGAGAGCCAACAGATATAAAGTAAATACAACAGTGTGATAAATGCAACTAGATTTATTACAAGTTCACATTTGACATTTTTCAGGGTTTTTTTTAATAAAAAGGAACAGAAAAAACTTTTACAAAACAAAACAGAATGGTTATTATATTACTAAAGTCGCATTTTCTTTACAAAACTCCCCAAAACAGCTGTTCTGTGTGTGGCGCGAGGACAATCTGCACTTAGCGAGGGAAGACGGTTTGCTGCTGAATGAAATAGCCAATCATAGGAGAGCCCTTCTAGCCAATCAGAGGTCCTTGGCCATCCTACGATTCCAAATCACTCGACCCGCTCTACCTCCTGAGCTACTGCTGCATAGTGCCCAATAGGGTATTCTACAGTTGACGTCACCACGCAAAGGCTTCTGGGAAGGGCCATACTGATAAGCCGCATTAACAATAGATAATATACAGTTTCAGAGCGTTTTGACATCGATATGAAGGCATAAAATGGAGGAAGTTGTTTTGACACAAAAAAAACATACCAGAGAGCTTTTCTTGATGGTGACCCTGCTAATTATCGATCACCAGAACTGAAGCGCTAGCTCTAATGAAAGTGAAAGTAAAAACTAACCCTCGCTAGCAGCGCTGTTGTTTTAAACGCCATTATTCCCATCACGGCTCCTTCTTGAGTAATATAAAAATAAGTTCATTACTCACAGTGCTCAAGTAACATTTTCTCAAGGTAGTTTTTTAACTGTCAGGTTATCATTTGTGTCCCTACTTTTATATTCCACTCACCTCTGGTCAAAAGCCTTTTTCGTGGACGTTTGGGTGGACATGCTGTTTGGCCCAGACGTTCAGCTGGACCGCTGCCTCCTTGTTAACTCTCCTCCGTTAACAACGCTGCCTCTAACTCTCCGTTAACAACGCTGCCTCTAACTCTCCGTTAACACCGCTGCCTCTGACTCTCCGTTAACAACGCTGTCTCTGACTCTCCGTTAACAACGCTGCCTCTGACTCTCCGTTAACAACGCTGCCTCTGACTCTCCGTTAACAACGCTGCATCTAACTCTCCGTTAACAACGCTGCCTCTGACTCTCCGTTAACAACGCTGTCTCTAACTCTCCGTTAACAACGCTGCCTCTAACTCTCCGTTAACAACGCTGCCTCTAACTCTCCGTTAACAACGCTGCCTCTAACTCT
>SSNS01000468.1:325259-340268 GCA_006937985.1 Aphyosemion australe
GCTCATCAATTTGCTGCTGATTAAAATCAGGTGTGTTGAAGCAGGTAAACCTCTAAAACATGCTGGATAGTAGCTCTCTGAGACAGGGGAGCCTATCCCTTCAGCTAATCTTAGCTAAGGCTAACTGCTTTTTTACCATTCAGAGATTGGTGTCAGCTGCTTGGCTCCAGTGCTCTCAGGAAACTCACAAACTCAAAATAATGCAGCTCAGGTCCACTTTTCTCCTCCAAATAGCCTTAGACCCATTTCCTCTCTTTTCTCTGGGTAAGGAGGGAGAGAAAAGTCCTCCACTTCAAATGACTGCTCAATGAATAGAGCTAGCATAGCCTCGTTAGCCAGCTGCCTTCGTCACTGCTGCAGCTCCGCCCTCTCAGTCCTCCAGGCTACGCCCTCTCCTGGCGCATTTTTCAAAATTGAAATGTGGGTGGAGTAAGCCTGTGGGACTGATGTTACCCGCTCTTTAAGGACAAAATGTCATTCTGTCTGAAGATTAGTTCATCACAAATATCACAATATAAAGAAATGATCTTAAGTTACCTCGCCTCTGTTATACAGCTGCAGCGGAGCTGCTTAAAAACCCGGTGCGCCGCACACCGTGCACAGCCAGATCAATTATCATTTGTGTCACTATTTTTTTACACATACCACCCACCTCTGGTCAAAACCTCTGGTCTTGCACGTTTGGGTGGACATGTTGTTTCACCGAGACGTTCAGCTGGACACCTCCGCTTGCACCGCTGCCTTCTTGATAACTCCACCTCCGAGAGAGTAGCTAGGACCGGCTCGTCATTCTCTGATGTAGGACCTTTCCCTCCGGGAAAATGTAACGAACAAATATACGTGCTCTTCTTGATCTTCTCCACACAGTTAAAATCCGCCCTTCCACATAAAAACTGCCACCGCTTTGCTTTGTCTGTCTTTAGCTTAGCGCGCTCTCTTTCCATCTGCGTCATATTGTCACGGATCTTACCCGGCTTTGGAAAAGGGATAAAAAAAAGTCCCCTCCGACAATCGATCGGGGTATCTCGAGTCCGATTTACACAACCCCCAGCAGCAGTGCTTAGTTCCTTGCTGTTGGAACATCTTTAGAAGACGAAAAAACAACTTTAGCTAGGTCGGAGTGACTCAGACCCATAGGAATCCATGTTAAAATGTAGATTGTTTGTATGACCATATTTCCCAGAGTGCTTTGCGGCAATCTATTTTTAGCTACTGTAGAAAACTCTATTATTATGTCTATGGGTGCCCGGAGACGAACAGCCCAGATATTTCCTTTCAAAACAACAGCGGAAAGAGTTTGCACGATTGTTCAATAAAGCTTGGTAAACAAAAAAAACTACAGAAAGAACACACAATCGCTGTGTTGCACTTTTAAAACTAGAAGAAATAAACATCTACACTCATTTTCCTTATAGGCAAGGCAGCTTAGCGCATTTCCTACCCGAACAGGCAACTCAAAGCGCTTATAGGACAGATTAGCCTGGTAAGTATCTCACTGCTTGTTTTAGCTTTTAAATGGATGTGATTTTCATGCAATTGCTGCAAAATGGACACAGAAAGTGGAGACTAGCTTAGTTAACGTTTCCCAAATGTTTTTAAACCTCATAGGTGATTTATTAGCCACAACTGCTGCGCGTGCTTAGTGCTGTTAATTGTGCAGTCATTGTTTCCAGGTGAGGGTAGGTGATGGTAGGTGGGTATGAGCGTTTTAGCTGGAGCTGACGCTCCACCTGTGAGGGTAAAACTGTAAGGCTTGTTTGTGGAATTCAGACATGAATTCTGATTCTGATCGCTTTAAAGCCGGGCAGGACACGGCGTGGGGAAGATAATTTGACAAATAGCGGTGGAAGCTGGAGTTGAATCTACAACCTCTGGGTTTTTAGGGTTTTTCTGCAGAGCTAGAGTAAGCCCGAGGCCTGTGTTACCCCGAGGTTCTACTGATGATAATAAAGAATAAATATGATGTGAATGAGGTGTTGTAATGATTTTATGTTGCAGAATAAACGAGTGTTGCGTTTATTCATTTAGGTAGGACTTTTGGACTGCCCCCTGCTGGATGGTGAGTGTAATCGTTCAACTGGACAAAGAGAGCATCAGTCTTCTTTGGGCCATTTTATGAACTGAACCTGGAATACCAAGAGGCGGCATGTGCAACATTGGAACTAATTCAGAGGTATGTTGGAACATTTGCATGATTAGTGCTAGATGATGACTGAATTATCAAGTTAGTCATTTCTCCTCACAACACGGCGTTCCTGTATTATACAGATTTATTATGTCATACTTAAAGGTTTTGTTGTTGTTAGGATTACCCCTGAAGAAGGAACAACTTGGTCCTCTAACGCTGGCACGAGCAGAAGGACTGGACTCTGGTGAAGCTAAAGATGGTTCACAACTTTCCTCCAGCGGCTGACTGAATCTGATTGGAACACTTCTAGTTTGACTGTTTTAATCGTTCTAAGCTTGTTAATTGTGATACTGTCATTAATTATAAGCTGCAGGCAGGAAGGTGTTAACATGTAATTTTGCCGATTTTGGGATATACCTGTCTCCACAGGCGAGGAAGAATGGAGACAACCTCTCACCATCCTTCAAAGAACGAGCTTTCTCTATTTAATAAATTTTGTGTGCAACAGTTTTTTTTTTTTTTTTTTTTCCTATTACCAGCACTAAATTTCCAAACGTACTGTGTTAATGAGGCTCCCTCACGTTTGATTTATGTGTATAAATGAAATGAAATCAAATAATATATTAACAGAGTTCATTTTGTTTACATCTTAATTTTATATAAACATATTACACATGTACACAGTGCTTAATTTGTAAATCAAACGTTACCGGAACGAAAGTAGTGATGTCGGACCAAAGAACACTGAGGACGGATCGCGTGGGGGGGGGGTGCGGCGCCTGCATTTACCCACTGTAATCACGAGGTAGCAGCGCGAGTTAAAGGAGCAGGAGGCAGGATGATGAAACGAAACTCATTAGCGACGCGCTCGGCGCTGTGAGTAACTGCAGCCCGGCACGAGAGCGCGCATGAACTCTTCACTATGAAAAAAAAAGTTTCACAGTGATGTACGGCCAGAGCGCGGCTCGATATTATCAAAACAAGGCACCATGTCTAGCGACGAAGTAAGTAACAGTCCTGCTTAGAGGTTGGACTGTAGGTCAAATATGACATATTTCTAATGATTCATCTTCGGTTTGGAAAATGTCCGTTCTCTTCAGTGGTACACAGAAACTGAAGCATGATCACAGCTGAAATGCTACCGCACGCTAGCTCTCTCCGGCTACCGCACTATAGCTATTTCCGACTCATCGGTGAGATCATATCATCAAATCAAGCTCTGTTTATGTTTCTCGTCAGAATAAACGGAGCATCCATTTATCTCAAAAGACAAGTGGTGTCTCGTCCACAAAACGCAGAAGTGATCCGATTACTCCTTAGTTGCATTTAGCTATTTCAAATGGATCAGGAAGCTATATGCTAAGCATCGTTAGCTTCTTGTTTTTTGTTCATCTGCACAAAGATTTGTTAGATTACCTAAACTTGTATTATCTAAATCCATAGATTTTATTTTCTTAGTTTAAATTGCGGAGACCTCGCTCTGATATGTTTACCGATTATTTCTTACCTGGTCACTAGAAAATGAGCCATGTCCGCATCCTTTTTCAGTCCCAGATCAAGTTGAAGCAGTCTCCATTCTTCAATAGCGTATCCAATACATATTCGGGTCCCTGTCCGGCTTTTATCATACTTTCTTTTTGACTCTTGAGATGCCGTTGATAAAACCTTCTTTGTGCCACTCTTTAGTGGGCTTTGAGTTGCGCTTGGTCTTTTGCTGGTTGTAGAATCCATTTCCAGAGTTCGTCCTCTTCTTCTGAGGTTTTAACGCGGCTAGCAAACAACGCATTACCGCCACCTAGCCAGCTTTTTCCTCTTCTTCTTCCGGTTTTGAAGCTTGTCGAGAATGCGCTTGAAGTGTCACATCCGTAAAACAGCGCGGGAAATTTGGGACCGAACTGCATCGCATTTTGCAGCACACAGCCTAGTTAACAAAATGGAATGATAAATGGATTTCATCATTCTTTTTAGTTTAAAATGCTTCATCACCCATTAGCTTCACAAGAATTAACATGTATCCTATTTATTTCTTGTTTTTGGACAAATCCTGCCTCCTGCTCCTTTAACAGATCCTAGCAGACAATTACCGGAACGCGTCCCTTCAAAATAAGACAGTTCCCGGATCCTGTTCCGGCAAGATCCGGCTCAAATTAAGCCCTGCATGTACATGTGCGTGAGTGCGCGCACGAGCATGCGCATGTAAGTGCGTGTATATTTTTTTACCCTTTTTTTTTTTTACAGTATCTTGCCGTTTATCCTTATCTTGGTAAAATACGAGCATTAAAAGGCAAATCACTGCGCGCAGGATCACGGTACCGACTGACGGGGGTGGACTTTTCCGGTACCAGTACTGTGTGATTAGGGTGAGTTAATGAGAAATTATGGTTAAGTACTTTAGAGTGAGTTTACGGTAACGTAACACAAATTAACAGAACTATACCTATTTATCAATCACGGTATAATGCTATTTTGTTGAAGTAATTTGCTTTACAAATATATGATGGTATCTCACTGGCGATCTTCCAGTGAGATACCTCAGAGGATTTTTACAGCGTGTTACCGTCATGCAGCCCTAGGGTATTTTACAACAATTAAATATGCAGTATCATACTGAGAATGACACTCCGCGGTAAGTCACTGTTAACCTGCTTCACGGTATAATGCTGGCAACAGTGACGCCAGTTATCGTAAACGGGATAGGTAAAGTCTAACAGTGCAAAGTTGTGCCCTCAGTTTCTGTCAACTCCGTCAGATTTTTCATAAACTTCATTTAATCAGGCAATAACGTGGTCATCTGTGTCACCAAGGACCCTTTTGAGGTTCCCATGCTGTGCTGATAACAGCACTAGCACACACACTCTGGTCATTTTAAAACTTTTAGATATTTTACACAAACTGTCATTATTTCTATGGTCACAACTGGACAATGTCAACACCGTCTTTCGATTGTGATGTGCTTTTTAAAGAAAAAGTGGATTTAACTTAGGCATTTTAGTGAGGTTATTGAGACAGCTAGCAACTGAGGAATAAGTTACTAGCTACTATGTACAATGCATCGTTTGGAGGGAAAATACATGGCCTTTCGTCAACTCCGTCAGATGTCAACTCCGTCAGATTTCACGTCTGACGGAGTGGATATGTAAGCTGACGGACTTGACAAATCGACCTCTAATGACTTAAAGTGGTAGTAAAATATTATTTTTTATATAATTTTTATAAGTTTTTAATTGATATTATTAATTAATTGATATTCTAAAGAAAAAACTAGTATTAATTCATTTTTAATTTGTTACATGTTACAATTTGTTATATTGCTCCTGTTCAGTGACAAAAGTGTCCCAGTCAAAAAACATTTAAAAAATGTATACATTCATTTTGTTAAATTTATATTTGCATACATTTTTTAATCAACTTGTGTCCTGATCATAAAGAACAAATATTTGTATTGTGGGAAAGCATGGCAAGGCCGTGAAATAGGTATTAAATTTTTATATAAATGGTCTTAAAAAGGTCTTTAAAAGACTTGAATTTAACTTGAAGAAACTTGTAAGAACCCTGATTTTTGTAAACTTGTCAAAATATGAAATATTTTGAAATAAAACCATTTTTGTTTGTTAAATAGTAGTTCACACACATTTTTGTCAACACCATCAGATCTTGGTCAACACCGTCAGATGTATGTTTTTTAATTTTTTCAAAGAAATCGTTAATTCTTACTTCACTTTCTGTGTAATAAAGACACATCTGATCTACTGCCTCTTACTTATTTAAAGAACTGATTTTTAGGATGTTAAAATCAAAGGCAGAGTTTTAAAATGAGGATTTTTGAGATCCAAGTTTTCTTAACCCTCCCGCTGTCCTATTGGGTGACCCCACCAGGAAAGGTGACGTTTGAGCAGGGTGTGATTGTTTATCCCTTGGGGTCCACGTGCCACGAGATTGAACTACGTATAGGCATTTTAAACTCGAAGTTTGTCCGGTATTTATGTTTCTTTTGCACTTAAAAGTGGTTTAACTGAATAGTTAAGAGTTTGCTAAAATAGCTGTTCTGGGTTAGCTAACTCAGAGAACTATGGAGGCTGTTCTTCATCATTCCCGTCTGGAAATTGGGGGACTACTAGTGAAGTGCTAATGGACTACTAAAAGAGTGCTTTGTATTATAAATTTTGCTTTGACATTGTTTATGCACTGAATCCGAATTCTCCTCCTTCTATTAGGGTTTTTATGGCAGCCTGGAAACAACATGAGGTGCATTACCGCCACCTACCGACCTGGAGGGGGGGCCGGTACCTCTCTTCCACCACCATTTAGTGGTGTGTGTGTGTGTGTGTGTGTGTGTGCGTGCGTGCGTGCGTGCGTGCGTGTGTGAATAAAACTGTATAGTCTCTAGAGTAAAAACTGTCTTCAGCTATTCTTATCTGTCCTGTGTAGTTTTTGGGCATGAGAAATGTAAAGTGTTGTATTTTTAATAAATCATTTATTTGTCAAGATTGTATAATAAAAGCAGTAAGTAATGGTTAAGTACCTAGTATTTACTGATTCGTTCCTCAGTAGGTACTTGGGATGTGGCATTACTTTACTTTAGGGTACAAATAAGCAGTAAGTAATGGTTAAGTACCTAGTAGTTACTGATTCGTTCCTCAGTAGGTACTTGGGATGTGGCATTACTTTACTTTAGGGTACACATAAGCAGTAAGTAATGGTTAAGTACCTAGTAGTTACTGATTAGTTCACCAGTAGGTAACTGGGAGGAGGCATTACTTTACTTTAGGGTACACATAAGCAGTAGGTAATGGTTAAGTACCTAGTAGTTACTGATTAGTTCCCCAGTAGGTAACTGGGAAGAGGCATTACTTTACTTTAGGGTACACATAAGCAGTAAGTAAAGGTTAAGTACCTAGTAGTTACTGATTCGTTCCTCAGTAGGTTCTTGGGATGTGGCATTACTTTACTTTAGGGTACACATAAGCAGTAGGTAATGGTTAAGTACCTAGTAGTTACTGATTAGTTCCTCAGGTACTTGGAAGGAGACTTCACTTTCCATCATCTCTGGAGACGGACGAATGCTGACGAGGGACGATGAAGCGACAGACAAGTGAAATCAAGATGATACAGGGATGTTAAATCACTGACGTTGCAAATTATCTGCATTCTTCATGAAGTTTACAAAACAGAGTCTACAAGCACTACATTAATCTGGGATTCATTCCTTATTGCTTTCATAAATAACTACCCATTAGTCCCTGAATAAGACTGATGAGCGTTTTTACCAGTAACTACTGTTTAACTACCCATTAGTCCCTGAATAAGACTGATGAGCGGTTTTACCAGTAACTACTGGTTAACTACCCATTAGACCCTGCTTCATTACTCATTACCCCCTAAGGCGTTCCCTAGTAACGAAGCACAAAAAAATAATGAGAGTTTGTAGCAGTAACTACTGGTCAACTACCTATTAGTCCCTGCTTCATTACGCATTAACCCCTACGTAGTTCCCTAGTAACTAAGCACTATTTTGCGTACCTTATTGTAAAGTGTTACCAACGAAAGAAACCCACTGAAGTTAACCAAGGACCAAAAACACAATATACTAGAAACCATGGCAGCTGAGATGTACAAGCATAAAGCATATCCACTTGGATATATATACCAAACAAATTCAACAATCTGCAGTGGCTCTAGTGAGCAAACACCCTTGTCTGAAGGAACGTGGTTCCTCAACGGGATGTGATGGTTGGCTGCATATCCTGCGCTTTAAAATGGGTAACTGCCGGACAAAACTGGCAAAGGCTGGCATTAAGGATGTATCTGTAAATGCTGGTAAGCGCAGCCAGACCAACCCAGATGGTGCAGCATCAAGATCCAGCATTAAGAGAAGAGGGGAAGTCAACTTCCTTCCCAATTATCCACAGGGTGAAACAAAAGAAAATATGGAGTCCCTGAGACTTCAGATGGTGGAGCAGTTCAAGAAGGCACCGCGTGAAAGAGATGTGGTTCACATCTACCAAGCCCTGCGACGCACCTTTGCAGTGAGGCGCGAGGAGATGGTGAACATACAACCTCCGGTGGAGCAACTGAAAGAAAGATGGCCAGCACTCTTTAGTGAAGCCCAAGTAAGAGTAAAAAAAATGTATTTATCCAAATTATGTTAGTAAGAGAAGGTTGTTTTGTTAAAATTTTGTGTCTAATTATATGTAAATGTGTTGCTATTATCACTGCAGCTCTACACCGAGTTCCATGGGATCACTAATCTCAATCTGCAATATTCATTCTACTCTTCACTGGACAAGTATTCACCCACACTTCTGAAGCTGTACAAAAACAGGAGGACTGGAATTTTCGGAGAGGCGATGGAAAAAGTCCTGAAGACTTTTGAAGAACAGGTAACTAATGGCCTTAACAGATGCTGATTGAAAAACATGTTCATGTGTTCTGTCTCCCCTTGTTAAGTTAATTGGTCTCACCTGCCTCTTGTTACCTGTGTCCCTGCTATGCCTGTATTTAAGCCCTTGTAGCCTTGTGTTGTTTAGTGGATAGCCTGCCTTTTACCCTGCTAGAACCCTGAGTGTTTCTGTGTGTCGTCTCATGTCCTTGCTGTGTCCCAGACCCTGACTCCCCTGCGTTTGGATCTGCCTCCCAAACCCCATATTATAACAAAATACTCATAATTTATATTTATTCTTCAGGACAAGAACAACATAAATACGGTCAGAACAGCGGTCCTGGCTGGCCTGGTACTTTACCTGAAGGAGGACTCATCTCTTTAAAAGTTGCAAGGTGATTAATGTATAAAGTTGTGTTTCTTTTTTAACATTATCTTTTTAAAAGTATGATTGTACTGAACAAACAATGCATTTTCAGGAGGAGTCTGAGATAGCTGAAGGAGCTGTGTCACTGGTGGCAGTTGTCAATGAAGAAGTGCCTGCTGGAGTTCCCTTTGAGACGCGCCTCGTGTCCATTGTGCTCGAGGACCAGGTAGTGATGTGCCACATTTTGTCTGTATGCTCTTCATATCAGCTACCCAAAAAAGCTCTGTGGCTTTTTTGAGTTTATCCAAGTTGTCCTGTTAAACCTGGATGATGGAAGAAGGCAACTTCCACCGAAGCTGCAGGCACTCAAAAATGAGCTGGATTGAAAGGTTATATAAATGAAATTCATGTTCTCAGTTTGGCTTGCATTTTGATGGGAAATTGTCCTTTTCAGTTGTACATGTTTTATGTACTGTTTTCAGACTGGTTTATTAATGACTTACACTGTGTTCAAAATACTTAAGCTGCCTTTTTTTGTTTGCTGAAATGTAGCTCAAATTGTGTTCACAGTAGAAAATATTTCAAATCCTGATTTGTGTACATTTTTCATGGTAAGTCCAAGTTACATCTAAAATATTCAGCATGACCACAGGAATACACTTCCACATCAGTAAGCAGCGTACTCAGCACCACTTACATCTATCACATTGTTCTCATTAATAACCCAAAAATGGCATTTCTGTCCAGCTGATGACACATTTTGTTAAGGATGTGATTTTTATTTATTTATTTATTTTTTGACTAGCCAGGACTGCTACCTGTGATGTGGCTTTAGCAAAGGGGATACTTTTAAATACCTCATCCATGGCTGCTTGCTGGATTCCAAGCAGCTGAGTACATTCAACAGACCTAGAACCGGAAAGATGGCGTTTATTTAAGTTGGTTCAAGTCGCCAAAGGGTTTGATAGAACATTTTACCTGAGACAGAAAACTTTTCCTTTGAGTGCATTATGCACGCTTGAATGGCTAAGTCCATTAATTAGGTCTGCTCATTTTTTACACTTAAAGGTTAATGTTAACAGGACACTTGTGATGAGGTGTGTTTGAATAGAAGGTTTAAACATTTGGAGCCTTAACAGATAACCCATTTTTGCAGATTTAAGCCAGAATGTATGCAACCACTCTGCATAAAAGTTTCATTTTTATGTGCAAGTTATGACTTTGAGTAATGACATTTTGAGTCTGTTTATGGAGATGTGTTTTTATTTTCAATCTGTCAATAAATTCCATTCTTCACCAATCGTGTGTTGTATTGAGTTTTTACAACTTATATGAAATAAACCCATGTTTAATAAGTTGACTTGAGTTGATAAGTCATACAAAATATATGTTAAAACACAATTAAGTCAAATTAAACTTTAAAAATTACATAATTTAAAAGAGTTATTACATTGAGTTTTTTAAGTATAGAGCAAAATATGGTTTGAATTATGTGAACATAGTAGAACCTATTTATGAAATTGAACTACACGTGTTATCCAGACTCAATTTATTTCATTGAAGTTAACTCAAACAAAGTAGTTTACTTAAGTTTAACAATTTAAATTAATAAACTGAAATGGCGAAAGGCAATCGGTTTGGTCAAATCATTTGAGTAGTACGTAATTGTCAGATTTTACAGTGTAATGTTTATAGAGACATTTTTGTTGTTTTAGTTCATTATTTACTTTGCTTAAAAGTTCACTTTGCTGCAGTGATTTAACAATTTATAAAAAATGTTAATAAAATACTGCCACTCAGGGACGTCACTAGGATTGAGAGATGGGGGGGCTTAGCCCCAGGAGCTTGATGTTAAACATGTTTTGTCACACCCTCCAAAGACTTTGTCAATTAATTCATTATTCGAATAACATTTAACAGAACCTGTTATTTTATCACTTTCTTTTCCTTCCCTGCCTTCTTTTAATTTCTCTCTTCTTTTTTTTTTTTTTTATCAAAAAATAACCCTAAATCAGTTCATTAGCAGGGTCTATGTTGAAGAAAGATGTTATATATATACACTGCTCACAAAAATGAAAGGAAGACTTTTTTTATTGGGCCTGGCATGAAATCAATGAAACCTGTCTGATAATTTTCTGGTTGATTAAGCCAGTGTTTCCCAACCCTGGTCCTCAGGGCACACTGTCCTGCATGTTTTCCACATTGCCCTTTCAAACACCAGTGTTTACTTGCTGCCACACACCTGACTTAAATGAGTGAGTGATTAACAGGCGTCTGCAGCATGTGACGTCCTCCTGAGGAGGCAATCTAAATCAGGTGTGCTGCAGCAGAGACATGGAAAACTTGCAGGACAGTGTGCCCTGTGGACCAGGGTTGGGAAACACTGGATTAAGCAGCTGAGGGCATTGTTAATCACTTTCAGCTGTATTGGTGTTCATGGACTTAACGACAGGTGCACTAAAGTGGCAACAATTACAAAACCTCTCCCTGATCTCCCTGATCTCCCTGAAGTATGTCAAAAAGTAAACATTCAAATGTATGCAGATGATGCTGTTATTTTTACTGATGCTAAAAGTCCTCAGGAAGCCTCCCAATTGTTGACAAGCAACCATGGCCGATGTACAAAAATGGGTCAACAATTCCCACTTGAAGCTAAACACAAAGAAAACAGTCTGCATGTTTTTCACCAAAAAAACAACTGAACTAAAAAAATCAAACATCTTTCTTGAAGGGGTAGAACTTGACATTGTCCAAGAGTTCAAGTATCTTGGGTTACCTCTGGACCCAGCATTAACATTTAAAAATCACATAAAACAACTAAAAAAAACAGTATATTTTAATGTGCATAATTTTAAACAAATCAGACCTTTTTTGTCATTCTATGCTGCTAAGTTGTTTTTACATTCTATGATTTTGTCTCACATGGAATACTGTGTAACTTCTTGGTCACTTGCTGCTGGTGCAACACTCAAACCCATAGAATCCCTTTTTAAAAAATCCATAAAAATTCTCGATAAAAAATCATTTCGTTTCCACCACTGCTTTGTTTTAGATAAATATAGACTTCTTAATTTTAGTAACTTTGTTAACTTCAAGAATGCTTGTTTGGTTTTTAAGGTTTTACATGGGCTAGCCCCCTCCCCCCTGCCAGACTTTATTAAACCACGATCTATCAGTGGAATGTCCACCAGGGCCACAGCTAGAGGAGACTGTGAGGTGCCTTACAGACGCACTGCTTTTGGAAGACCACACTATCCGTTAATGGAACTAAATACTGGAACAGTCTACCACTCAGCATAAGAGACTTAAAATCATACAGTTCCTTCAAATTCCAACTTAAACACTGGCTGAAGGAAAACCAAACCTGTATTCATCAATAGTTTGTCCTCACAGTGATATGTCATGTGTTTTCTTTCTGTTTTTCCTAGTTTTAAATATAATACTTTGTTATCTTTTATTGCTTTGATCACCTGCCTAGGGACTGCAGATGTAAATTAGCACTGGTGCTACAATCTGGCATATTTACTGATACAATTTGTTCTTGAAGTTCATTAATATGCACTGTCCCTATTAAATAAACAAATAAAAATATAAAATAAAATTTTTTAGACGTTGAGGGGGAAATCAATGCCAATGTGGCGTGATGACGTCATTAATATGCAAAGACATATATTAAAAATTAGGGAGGGTACGGATTAAGCATTTTTGACCAGTACAAGCATAAAACGAGTAAAAGTCCTCAATATCTGTGCTCGTGCTGAAGGAAAATTCAAGCACACACACACACACACACACACTCAGACACGCACGCACACACAAACACACACACTCACGCAAACCCGCACACACACACACAAACACACACACTCACGCACACACACACACACACACACACACACACACACACACACACACACACACACACACACACACACACACACACACACACACACGCACACACATACAGACAGTGACTGATTCCTGACCCTCTGTTCTTGCTTGACTGTAGATCATGTGGCTTCAGTGCTCCCTAGGTTTTCTTCAGCTCGCCTCTTTTTCGGTTTGTATACCATTTAAAGTTACTTGTTTCATAACGTACGTGGTGCATTTGACAAGAATCAGCTGAAAACGGCTCGTGTCGCATCAGTCACTGCCTCCGCTCTGGTCGGGGTTTCTCTCTCTCTGTCTCTCATACAATCACTGATACAGAGGGTACTGACACTGAACCGGGCAGCACCCACCTTTACCCACCGAGGCCAAAAATCAGTTTGATCATAAAATAAAAAATAAATTAAAATAAAAAAGTTGTGTCTTGTTCTAGTAGGTCATATTTCCGACTGCATGAGTTTAGTTGTATTCATTCATGCACTTTAGTATTCATGTTCTGAGTTTATTGAAAAACTTGTTCTGTAATAGTTCCTTTACTATTGTGATCAAAAACACTGAATCTCAATTCTGAGGCTGCTCTGTAAATAGTTTTCAAATAAACAATACATATAGCAACTTGTGATCAATCCATATCAATTTCAGCCTTAAAATAATGTACCAATAATGTATGCTGGTGGTGGTCAGAGGGACCGGTGGCGCCAGTGCTTGGCAGGCCTCGCCTCTGTCAGTGCGCCCCAGGGCAGCTGTAGTTAAGATGTAGCTCATTCCCACCAGCCTGTGAATGTGTGTGTGAATGTGTGGATGACTGATTGTGTTGTGAAGCGCCTTGGGGGGCCTTTTAATTGTCACTGTAGTTAAAATGTGTCCAAATCTTGGTGCCTGTCCTATTTTTTCACTTATTTCCTCACCTTTCTGTAGCGCTGTTTGTTTTTCTTTCCTCCCCTCCCCACCAATATTTACAGGTCGGGTCTCGTCGTGATAATTGTCCAAGGGATTTTGCACGCCACCCCTCTCCCTGCTTTCACAGCATCAGAGGTGCCCTGCAACCCCACCTCTCCACCCCCACCCCCCTGTCTCACGGCAATCAGAGGCACTTCTTGTTATGTTCTTCCTGTGTGTATTTTTTATCTCCATTGGTTTTTCTTGCTTTAACACAGTGTTACGATGTTTTATTTACCTATAAGGTAAATAAAACATCGTAAAAACCAATGGAGAATCAGAGGCACTCTGAGCGCGCGAAAACAGTGTGTGTCCTTGTTTGGCAGTAAAATGTGCGCGCGCGCGCACATTTTGCGGCTTTTTAGCGGCTCGGGGGCTTGCAGGTCCAGTCTGCGTCACTCACTCCGGCTTCTCCGAGAGGGAGTCGGCTCCTATCAGTCACATCAAAGAACTGGTGTCGGTACCAGATCGGCTCGGGTGCCAGATTGACTCGGGGTCCTTCGCCTGCCGATGATGACGTCAAACTACGGCAAATCCACTCGGATTTCACACATAAATTTTGGAAAGAGTTTAGCAGTTTTGTCTTGTTTCTCACCGCCTAAAAATTTGCTTTATAGCTGTTTTTGTTAATAAAACACCATATTGTCGTAGTTTTGTAAAGAATGTGAAACTACATAAAACCAACAGCAGACTTCCAAAAAGCACAACAGTTTTTATATGTAAAAAATTGTAAATGTATTTACAGAATTAGCAGCCATTTCTGTTTTTATGTGGAATTCTGTATATTTTGTTAGTTCTTAAATCCATTCATTCATTCAAAATGTTGCTTGCTATTTGTTCAATAAAGTTCTTTTATTTTTATTTTGCCCCTTTTCATCAAAATCAAGAGCTGCTGAGGATCTCTGTTTATCAATTGGCAGGGGGGTCACTAGGTTTTAAGGACAGGGGGGGCTTAGCCCCCAAGAGATGCACACAATATGAACGAACGTAGTGAATGAGCACAAAATTTCACAAACAGAAAGCAAAGACTGAGAAATTGTTTTCCTACTTTTTTGGACAGATTAAACATCCTAGGCCTAATGTAATTTGCTAATATCATGACTTCTGCTCACACGCCACAGTAATTTGTTGCTCCCAAATATTTTGAAGTTACAAACATTACATTTTGAGCATGCATGTGATGTGACTAAAGTGGTTGCAATTTAAAGCCCTGAAAAATATTACTAAATCACTTGAATTGAAGTAATATTAAAATAGAACCCTCAAAAATATGCGAGTCAGGCTAATTTGACTTATATATATATATAT
>SSNS01000468.1:340820-350820 GCA_006937985.1 Aphyosemion australe
ATTTATCAAAATGGGGAGCACCTGGTTCATTAATTACATGGAACTCTCTGCTGTTAGCCTGGAGCTAACTAATTGTTACTACCAGCCAGTGATGAAGACTTACTTTCTTGAAAAACTTGCGTATATCCATGTTTTCTTGCTGTTTGCAGCATGTACGCTAGTGTCCGCAGGTACGAGCTGAGTGTAAAGTAGCAGTGAAAACGAGGACTGGATTTTCAGTAATGTGGATGTCTCCTGTGAACAACTGGAACGGACTGGATAACGAAGCACTGACGCTACCTTAAGAGTGTAAAGTGAAAGGGACCAACCGAGTTATGATCATATATTTATGTGAATAGCGACGGGTTTATATTGTTATTTCTTTAAAATCATATTTCTGCATTTTATATTGAATTTGTCTGCAAGTTCTGTAAAAAAAAATAAATATATCGAAAAAAAAAAAAGAAAAAAAAACACAAATTATTTAGAGGGGCTTAAGAATATTTTAGGGAGGCTTCAGCACCCCTAAAATAGGCCTAACGACGCCACTGTCAATTGGTATTTTTGCTTTTATTTTACGTTTCCTTTGGCAAAACAAACATATTTTCCCCGAAAAGTGTTTGTTTTTGGACTACAGGACTACAACCACAAGGACTACAACCGCAATTTTGTTCAAACCAATCAAAATCTTCATTGTCAACGTGCTACCGTAACTTTTATGAACGTGGTATCGTAACTTCTGTAAGTCTTACGTTCAGCCAATGATCTAGTGTGACGTCACCGGCAGGCGCAGGACCCCGAGCCGATCTGGTACCGACACCGGCTTCGTTCGCGACCGACATCACTAATACAGATCATAGATGGTTGAACAGATAGTGGTGTACTCGCTCATCCCTATCAAAAATCATTACTGACTGAAAGTTGAGACAGAAATTAATTGAGGATCTGCGTCACACTAAGAAATCCATGCAAAAAACAAAGTCCAAACCAAACACTGGCTCACATTTTGGTAAATAATTGAACACGAATTGTAAATATGTCCAGAACATTAAATAATGAATGTTATACTCATTTTATGTTCAACATTTAGCCATGTGGATTATATGTATTTAGTGGACTTTGTTACAGATAAATGACATAAAATGTTCATATGACATTTTTATGTAAAGAACATAAACTGTAGCAAATGGCTTTAAAACCATAACAAAAAGTGCATCTAAAGAATGTTATTTATGCCCCCACTGGGGACATTTTTAACCTAGTCGATTGTTTATTAAATAAATTCCTTCATCCTTGTCACATATAACATTAAATATAACACAATTACATTAAAATCAAATGTAATGAGTTCTTCAAATTATACATATTTGTCTCTAAAACAAACCGCAGTAACGTTTTTCACATAGCAGAGTTGGAAATAAAGCGAATCCTCTGGGAGTAAACAACATCAATAAAATATAACACCAGGTTGACGTTGGTGAAGACTGCCACAACCAGTTTACTGTCCCAAGAACAATGTCCACGGGGGCAGTCCTCAGGTCGAGTGGCCGTACCGTATTTCCTGTCAAAGCTGAAGATGGGCCAGACCAATGCCGTACTCAGGTACAGGATCACAGCAAAGAAGGTGTAGATGACCACAAACCGGTCAAATGGGAACCTCAAGGCAGAGGTTCTACCGGACACGGTCAGTACGACGACAATCACAGTGATGGAGAAACACAAGCTGTACACCACTACGCAGTACTGCGTGGCAACATACTGGGTATACTCACTGTCATTAGCTAGAGCCCCAAAAATGATGCAGGCCACAAAACTCTGGACCACCTTGAGTAAACCAGATACGGTAGCCATGTAGCCCACCACAGTTCCTGGTTTTGCTCTTGTTAGGAATACCTCCACTCCATATGGGAACACACAGATGCTGGAAAGGACCGTGACAACAATACGGTATATTTGAACTTCATAGTCCTCATCATCAGTTTGGAGGAAGTAAACAGGGTAGACCACAGAGGCAGTGATGTACATGAGCGTAGCCAGCATGGCAAAAGCCACAGTGAAGTTATCCCAAGAGATAGGCATACAAGAGTGGAGCCGTGTGATGTCCAAGGTGAACACAACCAGTGTGACCGCAAAGCAGAAGCACCACACAAACATACAGAAGGTTCCATAATTTGCGCTGTAACCTGCACTGTGGGCCACCAAGGCAATTATAGTGCAGCCTAGTACTAGCTGGCACATTCGGGCTACGCCTAAAGGCGATAGAGCAGCGTCTTTGTTGAGGTAGTGTCCTCCATGGGGATCCATTGTTGGCGATATCTCCCAGATGCTGACACTCTCCTTTGTGATATTCTTTGTGTTGGTGCTCTTGTAGTCTACTCTCTTCTTTCACATGGACCTCACCCTCTTCTTGGCTTTCTGTCACAGATGGAACAAAGTTACAAATGCCTGTAATTTCCAAGCTGGCTTTGTAATTAGAGGAGTGTGCCAAAGATTGGGTTAAAATTACAGCTACAGTTTTGCAGCAGCATAACAAAATGAAAGAAATGCATAAAAATAATTTCGTTTAAACAAGCTTGATTTTTTTCTGTGAAACAATACACTCGAGAGTATTTACAAATTTTACAGTTTTTCTATCTTAATACAGTGTATGTTCTTAAAAGTCTTCGTTGCTTCCTCTCACCCTTGTTGTCCAGTGTTTCAAAAGCTCAAAGGTTGATGTCTTATCCAAATTGTTTTCCTTTAAACACTGAATCCAGTCATTAGTCTTCCAACAATAGCTCTCAGTGCCGACAGGTGGAAGTTTTCCCACTGCTGATCAAGTCCTGCAGTCCCTTAGCAGACCATCAAACTCACTCCAGCCTTCCATCTCGCTGCTTCTGGTTTCCTTTGCCTCTCAAATTTAGATTTTCACTTTTCCCAACTTGAGCGAGCACATCCTGTTCCTCCCATGTGTGTGTGTGTGTGCAATCAATGGATTTCTACTGGTGGCTGTTGAAATAAAGTTTGTGACGAGCACAGGGTTACAAGCCTTGCCAGCTCTATAAATAGGGGGTCTATATTCCACAGATGGGTGGGAGGCTGCGTGTGGCTGGCAGGGTAGGAGTCGTATTTCCAGTGAGGCTGACTCAGAGCTCCCTCAGTAAGAAACTGGCATTTACACACCATGTAATGACAGGGAGGGACGTTAAAACTTCCATTAGAGACATAAATTGCACACGGGTTGAGAGGGATGATTATACACTTGGGATATTAAATTTAGCCAAAACGTGAGAGAGGGAGGTAAAAATATGTTACAGCTACAGGAAACAACCGTGTGCAGAATTATTATGCAACTAAATGAAAAAATGAACTTTTTTCCATATCTTACTTGTTTATTTTTATCTGTGAGAATAATAAAACAACTCCAATTTTACATGTAAACATTTCTGATATGTCAAAAAAAATTCTGTGACTAATTTATTTTCAATAAATGTCACAAGCCTTCCATTCATGGAGTTTGTCAATTTCTCGATCTGTTGACGATCAACTTTGTGTGCAGCAGCAACCACAGCCTCTCAGACACTGTTCAGAGAGGCTTACTGGTGTCTCCAGTTTAAGCAGGGCCCACAGGTTCTCAATAGGGTTTAGGTCAGGTGAGGAAGCGGGCCATGTCATTATTTTTCATCAGGGTCCATAAGGTAAAATTGTTAAAATAACTTTAAAAATCCTTAAATCTAACTATCTGACCCTGTTCTAGGAGGAAAAATAGGTAATCTTTCATTATTTTTCTCCTAAGTCCCTCCCCTGGCCTCCACAGCTAAACGACTCATTCACACGAGCCTACCGCGTTGACCAATAGAGTTGCTTTTCCACAGTTGCACATTGGTGCCTCTATCGGCTTGACACCACAACGGAGCAACAAATACCGAAGTTACCTATTCCTTGACTGCCTCAACTTCTCAAACAAACTTAAAAAGTTTAAAAGTGCTTCAGGATCAGCGATCAAGAGCATGCGCTAACGGTCGATCACGTTCACTCCAACAATCTGGAGGACAGTGAAGAAAATTTAGAAAGCCTACAAACTTTCATCGACCAAGTTTTTGAAAGTTTTGTCATGGGGCCAAAGAAATTAGCAGCCAACACCAACACACCTGTGACCAAGAGAAGCCGACCTCAGGACTCCCCCGAGGCGACCTCATCTCCCAGTAAAGATATTACTGAAATACTGGATTCTATTGATAAAAGGCTTTTGGGATTTGAGGGACGTCTCCACCTGCTAGAAGTTCTGCACAAAGAATTCCAGAATCTGTGTGAGTCTCTGGATTTCAGCCAGGAGCAGGTGGAGCAGCTTGCTACGGAGAACGCATCCCTGAAGGAGTCCGTGTCATCTCTGAGAGAAGGAATGACCCGGCTCTCTCAGGACAACAAGACCCTGAAGGAGACTATCCTGGACCTTCAGGCCTGCAGCATGATAAACTGGCTAAACTGGCTTCACAGCACATCTGAGCACTACACATAGCATAACGTCTGATTAAAACTGGAGTCAACCATTTTTCTGTTATCAAGTTATCTCATAATTCAATGGATTTTAAAGAAACTTTCCTTTAAAGCAACATTCTGCAACTTTTACACCTTAAAATTATGCTTTTTTGTACATTTTTTGCTTCATTATCTATTATGTTCATTTTCATACCTGTGATAGTGTTGGGGGGTCCCACGTCCGTTTACCACACTATACAGTTTTTGAGCTCCGGGTAGCGCCGGAAGTACTGACTGGGTGTTGCTTTACGGCACTATATGGCAAGCCAAGGGATAAGAAAAAGTGCACGTTCTAAACACGCGTTATGTCCACCAAAATACGCGTCTTGAACGTGCGTTTTGACGCCAAAGGGGGCAAAAACTCACGTGTTCTAAAAGCGAGCATTATGTCCGCCAAAACGCTCGTGTTTGACGCGAGTTTTGGCGGACATAATGCAAGTTTAGAACGCGCATTTTTTTTTATCCCTTTGGCTTGCCATAATTGTCTAACGTAGACTCGCTGTAGCAGCGGCAGATTCACCAAAGAAAGCTAGAAATCCCTTATCAGAGGAATATAGGAAAAGAAAAGAAGAACGTGATAGAGCAAGAGCAAAGACCAGAGTTATTATTGGGCCGTCTTTTCCTCGCTGGAGAGCTCTTTTAGAAAGAACAGCATGAACTACGGACTCTGACCTAGCCGTGCTGCTAATGGATAGGTAAGTAATAAATGATTTCACCAGGGTTATTGTGTTTGGTCGGGCATAAAGTTGTTATACAGTCCTGATAAAACTATTTATTCAATGTGTGGAGGTAGAAAAGTTTGTTTTCGTTGTTGTGCCTGATATTAGGAATGTAAACATGCCTCTTGTGCCCCAGAGAGAGATTTAATGTTACGACAGTGACGTTACGCAGCAAGCCTCTAGGGGGCGACAGAGACCATATAACTGCAAAGTTGCGGAATGCTGCTTTAATGGATGCCCATTTCCAAGTGATTAACATTTGGACTCTGTCAGCCCCATCCAAGATGACCACTTATCAACTTTAGTCAACACAACTAAAGACACTAGAGTTAAAATTTCACACAATTGTTGTTGAAAGTCAAGTACCTTGACAAATAATCGCAATATGTGAGAGAATGAATAACATTTTCAAGGCATTAAAATTTTAGTCTAATTTTTTTATTATTCTTAACCATTTTGGCCAGTTAGTTATCCTGTAAATCAGGGTTTCTCAACCCTGGTCCTCAGCGCCCCTGCCCTGCATGTTTTCCATGTTGCCCTTTCAAACACCAGTGTTTCCCTGCTGCCACACACCTGACACAAATGAGTGAGTGATTAACAGGCTTCTGCAGCCATGTGCTGAAGCAGAGACATGGAAAACATGCAGGGCAGGGGGACCTGGGAAACCCTGCTGTAAATGCACAAGTTTATTTCTTCTGATTAAATTATATCCTCAATTTTGTTGTTCCCTTGGGCAATAAGGACTATTGTATTGTAGTCTGTGATTAATGAGATATATTGAAATGCTTTGTTTAGATTTGTAGAACTTTACTACACACATGAACACCATCATATGAAATTACTCTTAATATTTTTGTTCCTTTGTGATAGATTTTGTTCCAGAGAAATGTGTAAAGATATTAATGTAAAAAAACAAAACGTTATAATAAACGAGACTGGTAGAAAATGTTTAACTTGTATATATAATGCTTTTTTTCTTTCAGGTGCAATACAAAGACATGCAGTCAACACAAAGAGAAGAAAGTAGCAACGTATTTACAATGAACAAAGAATCACTTCTCTGTGAAAAAATAGCACTTATAAATATGTTTTACATAAATAAATATGTAAAATGACCAATGTAGCTTGGTTATTTGTTTTCTTTCCTGATAAATAATAAAATTACAATTAGTAATACCTTTTTTGGTGATGCACAATAGAGTTCCTTTCCAAACATCATAATATAAAGTCATCATTATATACAACATTATTATATTAAAATGTGATCTCTATGGTGAAATATAAGCAGGGAGTTACAATGATGAACCTATACAAATACACAACGTCATCACACAAGGTCATCTCCCTTTAAAGGCTCAGTGTGCTAATCTGAGGATTGTTGAGCTACTGACAGAAACCAGGATCCTCCACAGGTTTACACACTCCTCTGATGCTGAAGCTATCCAGGATATTTTAGGGGAATTAGTGAAGAGCTGTGAGTTGATTACAGCTTTTGTTTATCTTCTCATAACCAGCACAATATCACAAAATGTGGACACAACCACGATCTGCTCATTTAGGCTACGTTCACACTGCAGGTCTTGATGCTCAATTCCAATTTTTTGAGTAAATCCGATTTTTGTGTGGCTGTTCACATCATAACTGAAATGCGACATCAACCACTCTTCAGTGTGAACGCTTCATGGCCCCAAAGCGACCCGCATGCGCAGAAGACAAGAAGTCAGTCAGAACCAGGAGAGGTGGAGTTGTGATGTGAAATCCTCACAGACAGTTCAGACACAGGATCACACCTGAGTCTCTCGTTATGGGCTGGAAACTATTTTAAAAACTATTTTACTCCTTATTCCCGCCGTCTTCCCGAGTTAGTACTCCCTGAAAATGTTTTGGTATTAAGTTCATTCACGGAACCCCCCCGCCCCGCTGTCACGGAGACCGAGACCAGACCCAGATAGCAAGCTTACATTGAAACAATATTGATTTTTCATCTGAATCATCAAAATGGTTGACATTGAAATCTTGATGCAAACTAGATGTTGAATCAATGTTGCAAAACTGATGAATTCTGACAGAGACAGCAGGGATACTGTGATTATTTCTCTCAATTGAAAAATGAGTGAAAATGCATTGATCTGTAGTTGTGTTGAAATTTCAATGTTTCAATATTCAGGTTAATTGAAATACAATTGTAATGGCATTGGTCTATAGTTAATAAATCAACATTGTTTCAATATTAAATTTGGGTGCAAAATGATATTGATTCAATGGTTTAACATTGAAAATGCAATGTGGATTCTACATTGTTTCAATGTAAGCTTGCTATCTGGGGAGACACGCTTCGCTCCAGCAGCACCTCCCGCTCTCATGCTTTCATGTATTTTTAATTCCAAAACTTGACAGGATGTCCCACAGACCCCTGAATCCCTCTGTCAGCGCTGCTCTTAGCGCTCCTCCTCTGAAAAGTCCTGACACGACGCTCACCTCCGCTGAGCAGTGACGTAGGAGGTGGATTTAATGCGACATGACCGTTCAGACAGCAGTCGCTTTCAAAAAATTTGCATATGTGTCGCAATCAGTACTGCATATTGAAACGACCTGGATCGGATTAGGAACAATCGGATCTGTGCTGTTCAGACTGTCACAAAAAAATCAGATAGGGGTCACAGGCAGGTCAACATGCGGATTTGATGCGCTTTTGCCTGCAGTGTGAACATAGCCTTAGATACTTTTCAAGCAACAACCAGCCTTGCTTTTCTTCTGGAGTTAAAAGTTTATTTCTGGTTGAATGCGTTTCTCTTTTGTTTCTGTTAAACATATCAACTCGTGCAATTTTTGTTAAAAAATCTTAGGAAAAACATAAAAGCACGCCAGAAAAATGTTATTGTATTAAAGCAGCATTCCGCAACTTTGCAGTTATATGGTCTCTGTCACCCTCTAGAGGCTTGCTGTGTAACATCACTGTCGTAACATTAAATCTCTCTCTGGGGCATAAGAGGCATGTTTACATTCCTAATGTCAGGCAAAACAACAAAAACAAACTTTTCCACCTCCACACATTGAATAAATAGTTTTATCAGGACTGTATAACAACTTTATGCCCGACCAAACACAATAACCCTGGTGAAATCATTTATTACTTACCTAGCCATTAGCAGCACGGCTAGGTCAGAGTCCGTAGTTCATGCTGTTCTTTCTAAAAGAGCTCTCCAGCGAGGAAAAGACGGCGCAATAATAACTCTGGTCTTTGCTCTTGCTCTATCACGTTATCCTTTTCTTTTCCTAGATTCCTCTGATAAGGGATTTCTAGCTTTCTTTGGTGAATCTGCCGCTGCTACAGCGAGTCTACGTTATACAATTATGGCAAGCCAAAGGAATCAAAAAAATGCGCGTTCTAAACTCGCATTATGTCCGCCAAAACACTCGTTCAAGACGCACGTTTTGGCGGACATAATGCTCGCTTTTAGAACACGTGAGTTTTTGCCACCTTTGGCGTCAAAACGCGCGTTCAAGACACGCATTTTGGCGGACATAACGTGCGTTTAGAACGTGCGCTTTTTTTTATCCCTTTGGCTTGCCATATTCTGCCGTAAAACGACACCCAGTCAGTACTTCCGTCGCTACCCGATGCACAAAAACTGTATAGTGCAGTAAACAGACGTGGGACCTCCCAACACTATCACAGGTATGAAAATGAACATAATAGATAATACTATGACGCAAAAAAGCATAATTTTAAGGTGTAAAAGTTGCGGAATGTTGCTTTAATGGTACACTGACTACGTATAAAAACAACATCATCTGTTTCTCTGTCTTTTTTATTCCCTAGCATTTCCTCAATCTAATCCCATTATATCAATCCTTAAAACTGGATTACATTCATTGTTTTTCTTTTGCAAAACTAAAGATAATTTGCTCCAGCACTGTCGTGAACCTATGTTTGTAAAACAACAGACTTTAGGTTCAGAGCGAAGCACCAACAGGAGGTCAAAGGGCAGCAGATTACAGGTGGAAGTGGATGAGGAGTGAGAAGGGTGTTTGGAGGTATCAAATATGGGAAACTGGTCTGAATTAGCTCTAACTGGTTTTAGCTTAGCCTATGGGTGAGTGTGTGTCCCTTTTAGCTGCCACTGCTGAGCATGCCCAATAGTTTGCTTGGGTCTATGCCCTGCTGCTGGGCCACCTTCTGCACATCAAAGCCCATGTGCATGAGGAACTGGAAGACGTTCATCTCCTGCCCCGTGAACTGGTCTCGGATGGTGGGGCAGGTGGGGTTGCAGTGAGGCCAGGGGCAGTTGTCGATCAGATGCACAGGGCAGGCTTTTGGGGGTGCCTTGTTGTTCCGACTGTCATGAAGGCTGCGGTCCCAGCAGTGCAACGCTCGGGGCAAAGAGGTACCTTTGACCTGCACGTCAATCCAGTAGCTGCAACAGAACACAAGAGGGCGCCATAAGCTCCCAGATCAAACACATGAAGGTTCCTAATACAATGAGCTGGGAGTTAAATTCCACTCACTCCCTGGTGAGAACTTCGTGTGATATGCATGCAGGAGCAAACATCGCTCTGAAGAAATAAAAATACATTAAAAAATAAATGAATAATTGTGACTCAATTAACTTTTGGGTCATTTCCCTCCTAAGTTGCTGAGATGCTTACGGAACGTTTTTGAGTGTGTTCCTCAGATCAATGCCCAGATTCTGGAAGTAGCGCCACTGGCCTTCCTCCACAGGTTGACCTGTTAGCTGGACGTTATCCACCGTCAGCTGGGCCTCATCAAACAGCCACTGTAC
>SSNS01000468.1:355820-358535 GCA_006937985.1 Aphyosemion australe
TGACCTGGTTTATAGACAATAACATTATCAAAGCCAAGACAGCTGCTGTGACAGGGTTGGGTAATTCACTCTGAAACACATGATTTTGGATGTATGCTGTCTCAAGTCAGTAAAAACCTTTTAAAAGGTTTTACGCGTCAGTATTAAAGCTACTCTTCAGAGACCAGGTTTAGACTCAATGAAGTAAAAAAGATCAAAACACAGTAATCAAAGTAAACTTCCTGGTAAACTGGACTGGTTTTGTCTTTTCTTGAACTGAAAATGACCAGAGGGTCGGAAAAATTCACCCTAAACGTTCTGCTTCTTGAAGCAAGGCAAATGTGGTTCACGCGTCACTGACACGAAGCAGCTGTCCACGCATCCTGACGCACGCGAGAACATGTTTAGATGTAGAAATATGCAACATACAGACGCTCAGATCCGTCAAATGAACACGTTTGTCCTCTTTCGGCGCAGGTAACTCTCTCACCTGTGAGTTGTTCACTCATACAGGAATCAAATCATTGCTCTGCCTTGAAGGACTCGGAACGTACCCAGCGGGACTCCCGTCGTTGCAGGTGACCGACTTGTTCACTACAACGTTCAGCTTCATGTCATAGTCGAGCGTTTGCGTGGAGCACGGGTACAGGGACCGCGCCAGGCTCTTCACCTGCGCCATGAAGTCGTCCATGTTCTCCTCCACGGCGGTGAAATCCAGAGCGAAGCTCTCCGTGGGGTCGCCCTGGTCAGCCCGCTGTGTGAGAGGAGGCGGTGCGCGTCGCGGGTGCTGCGGCTCGCGGCCACCGCTGGACCTCCGTGCGTAAAGAGCACCGGACTGCACCAGCATAAGCAGCACGGACGGAACCACTGTGAGCACTCTCATCTTAAATGGGAGGTGTCTAAATGTCCAGGGAGGCGACGCAAACAACTACGAACGAGTCCAAGGACGCAGATCTAAGGTAGAGTCCTCTGTGGGCTAAACGGTAGAGTCTGTCTCAAGCTTACAGCCTTCTGCTCCTCTAGAGAGCAGCTGCAGTGCCTTTGAGCCAAGCGACAACACTTGTAACATGCCTTTGTATTTTATTCAAACTTTCCCCCCATGTGTGTCCATCCGGCCAATCGCTGTCGCGGGGCGGGACTAAAGGCACGGTCAAGGAGGAGGAGGGTATCGCCATAGACATTGATAGACCCCTCGTGGCCGCTATTGCCTATGGGCGCTGACGAGCGGTGGCGCCGCCATCTTGGATCGGTCGCGCCCCCCCTCTCTTTGCAGAGACATTGAAGTGTCAGCATGTTAAATCAACCATAACTCCTTGAATACTGACCCGATTTTGATGCGGTTTTTTTCTCTGTAAACTTCACACATGTAGCTCTGTTACAGGACTCATGTTTGAGCGTTTTTAATCATAATGGGTTTGCTGTGGGTACATATGGGATTCTTATCCACTGCCTAGTGACAAAACCTATAGAAAAAAGGATCAAACACATAAAAATCACAGTCAAACAATGAGAATCAAAATAATTCAAAAAGGACTATATACCAAGTGTGAGATCTATGGTAGATATTTATAAAAACACATTTAATATGGCTGTGTAGCTGAGATGTCTTGCGGGTGAGAGCAAATTCATTTTGCTTTGCAACAGCAAGACATCAACAGCATGTGGAACTAAAAGTTCTAGTGGGTGAAACAGAACCACATCAGCTGAGCTCTCTATCGCCATTGCTGCGGCGCAGATGGCCTGTACGCATGGGGGTAGGGCCAGGGCTATGGGGGAATTTAACTGACAAATATCAAGAGCTTGAATTTTAAATTTGAGAGCAGGATTTTATATCCTTGCTTTCAAAACTTTCAATGCTTGCACTCAAAATGTCAGCTCTCTTTCAAATATACTCTGTTCTCCCTCCCTCCTTCTTTCTGCACTCAGATTTTAAGTGTCTTGCACAGATATTTTCTTCACGTGTGCAAACGTTCAGCAGTTTTAATCTGTGCACCAGCCGCCACTTGTGGACCACAAGTCAGCTCCCTGCGCTCACGGATTTTTTCCGCTCCCTCTCAAACTTTGGAGAATAATCTCCTAGCAACCACTCGGCCAATGGGAGAACTGTTTGGAACTGGGCGGTGACAAACCTCTTCGGGGTGCGCTTGTTTTTCGAGCGGGTTATCCTGTGTGGCTTGAGCAGTTGGCTACATCTGCTCTACCTTCAACTTCAGCTTTCTGCTCCACATTACGATGTTCATGCAGTCAGGACATGCTTTTAAAGAGGATGTTTTGGTCAGTGTAATGGTTTTCAAGCTGGTCTAAAGTAAATAATTATTTTGGCCATACAGACTTTATACATACATACTGACGCGTTAGCTTAGCATTGATTCACATGACAGCACATCTGCTCTCATCCCTGACCAATGATGGCCACTGTACTAACAGCCTGCTGACCTGAAGTGTTTATTTATTGTTAGTGTTGACTGTGTCAGTATTTTATTTATTATTAAAAAACAATCTGTTAAACACTATTGATTTATGCCACAATTTATATTTTATATAAAATATAATCAGTTATTTGTAAAAATCATTTTAGAATCTAGATGCACAAATTGCTCAAATTTCTGTTTTTCTGGTTCAGTGAAAGAAAAATTAAAGACTCCAGTTGAACCAACATTATTTATTGTAACTAATGAGATTTCTATTGATCACAAAAATAAAACTTATTCAAACCAACATGCTAGTACATACTAC
>SSNS01000468.1:362267-444710 GCA_006937985.1 Aphyosemion australe
CACACTGATTGTGCAGCAAGTCTTTTTTTTCCTTTCTTGATAAAGTAAAAACATGATTTTGTCTAAACTGAGGTGATGTTTCCCAGATCATGTCGTCTGTAGCACTCATTATAACTACATAAAAAATGTATGGCCATCAGTGATGGGCAGCAAAACACCTGATTGGAGCATCACTAATATAAACCGTTTAAAAAGCCCCATTTAATAAAATATCAAGACACAAATTCTACAAGTAACCTAACAGTGACTTAAACACTTTGAGTATATGACACCAACACAGAAACTTACCACAACAGAGCCTTGGCATCAGATTCAGAGGGATGGAATCACGATGAACAACAGGTGTCTGTAAAATAGAAAACCGTTTTCATTGATGATTAAAGCATTTACTAAAGCTTTAGTGAAGAACCTCACACCACAAGAACAGCTTCTGCCCTGCTGCTGTAGGCCTGCTGAACACCAGAAAACCATTTTAACCACACAGACCTGAACTAGTCCCCCCATGTTTATGTCCCAGCCTCTTATGTTATGTTTCTTTCTTAAGTTCAACATTTATCATGCATAGTCTTTTTATTTGATGCATCTGTACGTCTGCACCATTCCCTTAAAGCAAAGTCCTGCTAACCTGAGTCTCACTCTCGTACGTGGAAATAAAGCTGATTCTGATTATTACACAACTATGTAACTATAATCAATAAAACACATGTGAAGGCTGCAATACTAAAGTCACAAATGCTTTATTCAAGTGTGTGTGTGTGTGTGTGTGTGCGTGTGTGCGTGCGTGCGTGCGTGTGTGTGTGTGTGTGTGTGTGCTAACCGCTAAAAACTTAAACATACTGACAGACTTTTCTCATGACTGTAAAGTAAAGATCCTTGGAGGGATAATAAAGTTGAACTGTCTCCTGCATCAAGCTTCCTCAGGGTCACGTATAGCGCCGATGTGCACGTTTTTAAATGTAAAGCTGAAGCTTTGTGATCTCATTAACAGTACGAGGCAATGGCAGACGTTTACCAGATGAGACGTTCCAGAAAAACACCTGAGTGTGCGCGTGCGTTACCACACGAGGCCGACCGTGCCAGGTCACGGAACACACTGATGAGACTCACTCCGATATATTATTTATCCTAAAAGACTTTAACAAATCAGCAGAACTTTCACTCACGTGTTAGTCTTTTATCTTGACATATTCCCTCGTGACCGGCCCGAACTCCGTTCTATTTGCTCAGTGAAGAGAAACGAGGCATCAGTTTACTCCCGCATTTTAATACCACTTATTATTTAGAACACATCTGCACAAAGATAATATTAAAAACCTGCCTGTGAAACGTCATTCAAGCTGCTGCCATGTTCACATTTAACCTAAAACACAGAAACACGGAGGCTTGAGTCACCCCACTAGGTTAAGCTAGCATGTTAGCTAACATGAGGCATCATCATAAAGTTCAGCTACCATTACAACCTGGGTTTGTAGGCTACACGGTGGGTCTATCTGACAATAAAGAGTTTCGAAGCAGTTATTTATAGGTTATTATTTATCAGTTTAGATGACATTAAAAACTATCGTCAAAAGTCAGCTTCATCACCTGTCCACTAACCATCCTCGGTTTAAATGAGAAAAATACTGATATCTTGATAAAGTCAAATGTGAAACGGCTACATTAATTTACACACTGATATTTTAAATAAAGTTCTACTTACCTTCTTGTGGAAAGTTTGCAAGGCAACCAAATATCTCCAATAAATATAAAAGTTATGTAACTGATGCGATGGAAAGATGGCAGACTGACGAGTTTATTCTTTCCTCCAAAGCTTCTCCACTAGGGGGCGCAGTTTCCACAGAAAACACGATTTTAATGTTTCACAAACTATGAATTCATGCTAACATTTTAGACCAGATACATTTGAAATATACACAAAATACATAAAATACATTCTTATTGTAGTATCCTGATAAGTGTTATGGTACTCTGTTGTGAGGGTGTTAGTTTTAGAGTAGACAGCAGAGGGCGCTAGTCACATGTATGTTAGTTTAAGGATTTGTAGAAAAAGAAAGCAGTAGGTTCTAGAAGACATGATGAAGCAGTCCAGACGCAGGTTATGAAGCGTGCATGTAAAGTTCCTGGTTGACGTGTATTAAACAAGGAGACACCATTTAAAGATGTGTAATGGAGTTATTCCGGCCACTACACAACACTTATATAGGCCTGTTTTCAGTGCAGGAAAAGCAGATGTAGCTATATGTTTAAACTACACAGGCAAGCTCACATGAAGAAAACAAGCGCACCCTGAAGAGGTTTGTCACCGCCCAGTTCCAAACAGTTCTCCCATTGGCCGAGCGGTTGCTAGGAGATTATACTACCAGGTTTGCGAGAGAGCAGAAAAAATCCGTGAGCGCAGGTCACAGAGTTGTGGGAGCAGTTTTGATCCGTTCAGAGAGAAAGTTTGCACAGGTGAAGAAAATATCTGTGCAAGAAACTTAAAATCTGAGTGCAGAAAGAAGGATTTGAGGGAGAACAGAGTATATTTGAATGAGAGCAGACATTTTGAGTGCAAGCATTACAAGTTTTGAAAGCAAGGATATAAAATCCTGCTCTTAAATTTAAAGTTCAAGCTCTTGATATTTGTCAGTTAAATTCCCCCATACAGGGCCACCTGGTCTAACCTTTTGGAATAGAAAGCTATCGGTCTTAATTTTCCACCATGATCCTGTAAGAGCACAGATGTCATAAAACCTTCTCTGCAGGCTACTGTTTGTGTGAATGGTTTTTCATAGTCTGGTAAAATGAGGACAGAGCTTTGATGGATGTCTGGTTTTAGCTGTTTAAAGTCTTTTTCTGCTTCTGGGGTCCATGTTAAATGATCTGTCATGGCTAGTGATGTGCCATGGATTAGTTCAGAGAGTGATTTGAGTTTTTTCAGCATAATGTGGAATCCAAGCTCTGCAGTAGTTAGTTAAACCCAAAAAACTCATCATTTGTTTCTTTGTGACAGGTTTGGGTGCATTCAGAATTTCCTGTTTCCTGCTTTCTTGTACTTTACGGCCTTCTGCAGACAGAGTGTGGCCAAGATACTGAACTTCACCTTTGACCCATTGAAGTTTGTTTTTGCTGACTTTGTTTCCTGTTTGTCCCAGGTGATGCAGCAGAGCCAGTGAGTCTTTTCTGCAGCTCTCTGCATCCTCTGATGCAACCAGGATGTCATCTACATACCCCAGGATCTGGCTTTTGTCTGACACTTTAAAATCTGCTAAACAGTTCATGATGGCCTGCGTTAAGATCATTGGGGAACCTACGAACCCTTGGGTTAACCTCGTAAATGTAAACCTTTCACCTTGGTATGTAAATGCAAACCAGAATTGTGAGTCAGGATGAATAGGGATGCTGAAAAAGGCATTACTCAAATCTATAACAGTAAAAAACTTTTTGTTTGGCTGCAGTGAGTTTAACAAAGTGTGTGGGTCAGGGACATTTGGAGCCCTGGTTTGCACAGCTTCATTAACAGACCATAGGTCCTGTATCATTCTCCAGGATTTTCCATCAGCTTTTTTTACTGGATATATGGGAGAGACACAGGGTGAATCAGGGAATTTTCTAATGATCCCTGCTGTCAGGAGATCTTGTATTACTGGTTTTCTCCCTTCCTGTGCTTCAGGCTTCAAGGGATATTGTTTAACTCTAGGTCTCCAGTCAGATTTAGCTTTTATCTGTATTGGAGCCATGGTGGTGATTTTACCTACATCAGTTGGTCCTTTAGCCCACATTTCATCAGGTAATTCAGCTAGCTGTACCTCCTCCTCCTCACAGGTTAGCATTACATCATGTGTTAGTCATTTTAGAGGATGAGAAGCTGGAGCTGTGGTTAAGGGTTAGGGATGAGCGAGTACACCACTATCTGTATCTGTATCTGTTCAACCATCTAAATGATCTGTATCTGTACTCGGAGTGGGTGGGGCCAAAACCGGAAGTGGGCGTGGGTCACCCGGAAGTGGGTGTGGTTTAACTCGGTACATTATTTTAAGTCTGAAATTGATATGGATGGATCACAAGTTGCTATATGTATTGTTTATTTGAAAACTATTTACAGATCAGCCTCAGAATTGAGATTCAGTGTTTTTGATCACAATAGTGAAGGAACTATTACAGAACAAATTTTTCAATAAACTCAGAACATGAATACTAAAGTGCATGAATGAATACAACTGAACTCATGCAGTATATGAACTACTAGAATAAGACATAACTTTTTAATTTTATTTTTTTCTAAAGTTCTTGGCATTTCCATCCATCCATCCATTGTCTTCCGCTTATCCGGAGTCGGGTCGCGGGGGCAGCAGCCTAAGGAGGGAAGCCCAGACCTCCCTCTCCCCAGCCACTTGGGCCAGCTCCTCCGGGGGAATCCCAAGGCGTTCCCAGGCCAGCCGAGAGACATAATCTCTCCAGCGTGTCCTGGGTCTTCCTTTGGGTCTCCTCCCGGTTGGACGTGCCCGTGTTCTTGGCATTTTTTCCCCACAAAGTTACACAAAACAATTTTGATTAAGGTGTGTGCGCGTGTCTGTGTGAGAGAGGGAGAGAGAGGTTTTTCTACTGACCAGATAGTCCTGTGCCGTATTTCAAGAGAGAGAGAGAGAGAGAGAGAGAGAGAGAGAGAGAGAGAGAGAGAGAGAGAGAGAGAGAGAGAGACCAATGCGATACGAGCCGTTTTCAGCTCTCTTGTCAAATGCACCGCTACGACACAAGTAACTTTAAATGTTACACAAACTGAAAAAGAGGCGAGCTGAAGAAGGGAGTACAGATTACTGACGCAACATGACGAGAGAGAGCTACACAGAGGCCTCAGTCACTGTCGTGTGTGAGCGGAGCAGCACAGCTGTGTGTAGGGAGGGGCGGGCGCTCTGTGTGACTGGCCAATCACAGAGCGTAAAGACAGTCACTAAGGGGTTGGATTGGGGGGTTAAACCACCAAATAGTTCCCGAGCGCGGCCACAGCTGCAGCTCACCGCTCCCCACCACGGGGATGGGTCAAATGCGGAGATGTAATTTCACCAGTGTGTGATGATGACTTGGGACTTTAACTTTAACTTTATTATACTTTGTTTTTTGGGAGATCTCCACTTATGAGTTTTATTTTATTTTGAGCTCATAGTTTATTATTTTAAATAAGGTTTTTGGTTTTTATTTCATGTATACCAGACCTTTTTATACAAACGTTAAAGATTATTAAAACTCAAATTTTTATTTGTCATCGAACATTTTTGTTTAAACAGAAGTTAATTTAGGAGATTTATTTTGGTGCACCTATTTTAAATACCTAGGTTTGGTGGATCTGCGTTGTGTATGAGTTAAAATATATAATTGTGTACTAATTTTAATCCATCTAAGGATATTAAACTAAACACAGGGAAAAACAGCAGGCCACATCTCCCTTACTACAGTCAGCTTACGTTAACACCGCAATGGTTTCCGCCGACTCGTCTTTTCAGGAGAGGTTGTGTTGCCTGTCTATGCAACTTCAGGCAACCTAGGGTCACCCTTATTTATTGACCTGCCAGTCGTACGTGAGGTCGCTGCCTTCACTGTATTATGTACGTAAGGGTATTTTTTCTTTCGTCATGGACGCCGCCGTGAACAGGTCGGAGGTACCATTCCGCCTTCTCTACCCTTTAAGGTATTTTTTCGTTTGTTACAGAATGCCGCTGTAAACAGGTCGGAAGCGCTTCCGCCTTTTTCTACCTTTGTACAAAGTCACAGATCGCCGCCGTGGATCGAAAAAGTTTGAACGAACAAAGACAAAATAGTCTGAAAGTTGTGTATCACGCTGCAGCGGGAGAAACAGTGAGCCAACGTGCAGCCTCACTCTCTCTCCCTGCCTCCCGCTGCAAGCATTATTTATTACAGCTCGATTTACAAAGGGAGCGGGGCAGTCCCGCCCAGGGCTTTCCCAAAAGTCATGTGAGATAACACACAGAACACAAGAATAATTATAAGGTTCATGTAGTTTAGCTTTGCACACAAATGAGGACAAATTATACTTCTAAAATAATTCTAACACATATCCATGGAGGGACGCACAGACCTCTATTGCCTAGGAAATGGTGCTCTGACTGCCATAAGGTATCCAGATGAAATCCTTGAACCCTTTGTCAGACCCTACGCTGATGCAGTAGGTCCTGGTTTTCTCCTAATGCACGACAATGCCCGGCCTCATGTGGCAAGAGTATGCAGGCAGTACCTGGAGGATGAAGGAATTGAAACAATTGAATGGCCTTCACGATCCCCTGACTTAAACCCAATAGAACATCTGTGGGACATTATGTTTGGGTCCATTAGGCGGCGCCAGGTTGCTCCTCAGACTGTACAAGAGCTCAGGGATGCCCTCACACAGATCTGGGAGGAAATGCCACAAGACGCCATCCGTTGTCTCATTAGAAGCATGCCCCGACGTTGTCAAGCATGCACACAAGCTCGTGGGGGCCACACAAGATACTGAAAAGCATTTTGAGTTGCAGAAATTAAGTTTTTGAAATAATGGACTAGCCTGCCACATCTTCATTTCACTCTGATTTTAGGGTGTCTACACAATTGAGCCCTCTGTAGGCTGAACACTTTTATTTCCATTAAAAGACTTGGCATCCTTTTGTACCTAAGACATTGCCCTGTCGTTATTTGTATAGATATCCAACTTCATATTGAGATCTGATGTATCTAATGTGTTTCTTTAAAGTGTTCCTTTCATTTTTGTGAGCAGTGTATGTATATATATGTAACCAAGGGCAGGTCCTAACAGACCACTGTGACACCGTAATAAAATTTACCAAAATTTATTGAACAAAAGATATTTTTAAAAGCCAGAAAACAAGTACAAAAAGGGAGCCAGGCCGCCCTTACAAGACTCTACCCAGATCTTTTAGTCTGTAGGCCATGCAAGGCCGGGCGGACCACCCCAACACAAACAAAACAACTTTAAAGGACAACAGGAACAGTTCAGTCCCTGTAAAACAAAACATATTACACATAAAAACATTCAATAACCACCATTCTTTTACTTGACACACATCCTTTAAAATACCTGGTGCGCCGATCCCCACGGCCCAACAAGAACACACTGCTCACCCTTTGTTGTGGCCACTCTGCAACATCCACAACACTTAGCATTACAAACAAATAAACATGGTCCACATTTCACATCTAGAACACCTTACCTCCTTTACCACACTGCTTTTCCCTTCATGGAGCCTTACTAACCCACAGCAAATGCTGGCATCTACTGACAAACAATTCACCCCACTGCCACGCCCACGGCTATTTATCAGCTCCTATCATCAGTGGAGTCTGTCAACCACCTGGTGGCAGTTGTTGTGCCAACCCTACCAGGTGCCACTGGCTACACTACTCCCCACCAAAGAGCATCGGCGACCCGCCGATGAACAGAGAAACAAAACCCCCCTTTGAAGCCCTAGCTCAGCGCAGGCAGACCGCAGATCTAGGCAGTCTGTAGGGGTTGGAATGCTGCCCTGCAGTCTGTCTCGTCGTCCGACGAAGGGTGCCACCGGTCTGAGGTGAAGAGGCCTCCCCCACACCTGACTCAACCCCACCAGGGGGCGGAGGAAAAGCAGCCTCATCAGACCCTACCTGACTAGGAGGTTGCAGACTTCGCACCCCCCTATCCGGTTCCCCAGCCTGTCCATCACGGCCCTGCAGGGATACTGACAAATCTGCCCCCATACCTCCTTCAGGCAGGGTCCGCTCACCCCCTAAATCACCCCCATCTTCGAATTCCCCAACACTTCCATCCACATCTTGCTCCCTGACTTCAGGGACCCCCCTCAACTCGGCCCTATGCAACTGCCGGAGCGGTCCCTCCTGCCCCACAGGAACAATGGAATACACTACACCCTGCCCCGTAGGTGGCCGTACTACCTGGTATGGCATAGGGTCCCAGAAGTCCTGGATCTTATTACGCCCCCTCACAGAGTGGTTCCTGGTGTAAACTAAGTCTCCTGGTTCAAACCCAGGGGCGACATCGTGATCATGGCCCCTTAAATCCCGCTGTTCCCTTCTTAAATCCAGACGATTCTGTACAGTGTCATATGCCACTGCCAGTGAGCGTTGATGCTCCTGAACCCAATCCTCTAGTGGCTGATCCCGCACATCCCCCTCATTTCCCACCAGAAAGTCAACTGGCAACAGTGGTTCTCGCCCAAACATCAAAAAATAAGGGGTCATGCCAGTTGACTGGTGGACTGTGGTGTTATAAGCATAGGTCAGCTGAGAAAGGTGCCGAGGCCAACGGCGTTTCTGCTCCGGAGGGAGGGCACGTAACAAGTCATGCAATGTACGATTAAATCGCTCACATTGACCATTCCCTTGAGGGTGATAAGGTGTAGTGCGACTCTTCCCTATCTTATAAATCTTGCAAAGCTGCTGAATCAAAGTACTTTCAAAATTCCTCCCCTGATCAGAGTGAATACGGCTAGGCGGTCCAAACAGCTGGAACCAGTGCTTCACCAGGGCTTCTGCTACTGTGCTAGCGCGCTGATCCTTGGTTGCAATAGTCTGTGTATATTTAGAAAACACATCAGTCATTACCAAAATGTTCTCTTTACCATCTGTTGCTGGTTCTAAAACTGTAAAATCTATAGCTAAGATTTCATGAGGACGGGATGCTCTGATAGTACCCATAAAGGTTCTAACCTTTGGCTGGAGAGCTTTAGAAACAACACACCTGTCACAAGTTTTACACCACTTCTCAACGTCAGCATACATATTTGGCCAGTAATACCGTGCCCGGACTAGCTGCAGTGTACGTTCCACCCCCTGATGACCATGATCATCATGGAGGGAACAAAGAACAGATTTCTGTAGACATTGGGGTAACACAAGCTGATAAATCTCCCTCTCTCCCTCGGAGGTCTGGACGCGCCGGTATAACACTGATTCACTTTCTTTAATACGGCCCCACTGACGAATCAGCTCCCTAGTGCCCTTACTCAGACTCTCTCTCTCCACCGCATCAGGCATCCTCTCTTCCCTCCAGTACCCCAAGAAAGATCCGATAATTGGATCTCGGATTTGTAACTGTTCGAGGTCAGCCGGTGAACAGCCAGGTAAAGAACTTATCTCTGACTGAACCCTAGGCTCAACATACTCCATGCTCTCCACCTCCAAATGCTGTCGAGACAAAGCATCAGCATTTGCGTTCAGTGAGCCCGGACGGTATTTTATTGTTAGATCAAAAACTGCTAATTCTGAGACCCATCTCTGCTCCGTTGCACCCAACTTAGCTGTGGCCAGGTGGCTTAATGGATTATTATCCGTAAACACAGTACACTGATGACCCAGCAGATATTCCCTAAATTTCTCTGTTACGGCCCATTTAAGGGCCAGTAACTCCAACTTCATTGAGCTGTAATTCCTCATATTACGCTCTGCAGGTTTTAAACCTCTACTGGCAAAAGCAATAGGCCGTAACTTACCCTCGCAATCTTGAGCAAGCACTGCTCCCAGACCTGCATGACTTGCATCCACCTCCAGCACAAATGGTTTTTGAAAATCTGCATAAGCAAGCACAGGGGTTGAAACAAGTGCACTCTTAAGCTGATAAAAGCTCTCAGCACATTCTCTGTCCCAAAATTGTGTTAAAGGCTTATCCGGAGTTTTACCCTTTCTACCTGCAGGTAGGACCTTCGCAACCAGTCGATGCAAAGGAGCAGCCATGTGTGCAAATCCAGCAATAAATCGCCGATAATAACTGGCAAATCCCAAAAATGAGCGGAGTTCTGCTAAATCACTTGGTTCCCTCCAATCCCTTACCGCAGCAACTTTATCCGGGTCGGTCGAAACTCCCTCAGCTGACACCACATGACCCAAGTACTTTACTTGCCTCTGAAAGAACTGACATTTAGAAAGCTTTGCCTTTAGCCCTTGTTTATCCAGCCGTGACAAAACTTCCTCCAACCGTTCCAGATGCTGCTGCACAGATGTGGAAAATACTATCACATCGTCAAGGTATAATAGCACCGACTGATGGCGGCAGTCCCCAAACAAACGCTCCATTAGGCGCTGGAAAGTACTTGGTGCATTGCACAACCCGAAGGGCATGCGGTTAAACTCGAACAAACCAAATGGAGTGCAGAATGCTGTTTTTGCCTTATCTTTTTCTATCATTTCCACCTGGCTGTAACCACTGGCCAAGTCCAAAGTTGAAAACCACTTGGCCCCTGTGAGAGCATCCAAAGTTTCCTCTATTCTAGGCAGAGGAAAAGCATCTTTCCTTGTCTTTGCATTTAAAAGCCTGTAGTCCACACACATTCTTATACTACCATCTTTCTTTTGGACCAGAACAATGGGAGATGAATATGGACTACTACTTTCTCTGATGACCCCACTCTGCAGCAACTGTTTAATATGACTGCGTGCCAGTTCATACTGGGAAGGGGGTATACGCCTATATGGTAGCCGTACAGGTGTTTCATCAATCAAAGGGATCTCATGCATAACCAACTTAGTGCAGCCCACATCCAACTCATCCTTAGCGAACACCTGATGATACTTGCACAAAAGGGATTTTGCTCGTATATTCTCCTCTGTGCTGAGATTCTCAAACACTGGTACCTCTAGTTCAGCTTTACCACAGATTGTCTGTGTGGACACAAAAACTACACAACTTTGACTATCTACGGACACATTTATCTTAGAGTCTTCTTCCAATACTTCAGCAATCTGCACTGTGGCTATCACCCGGCGAGGTGTTAGCCACACATCCGTCTTGCCCACATTAGTAACTGGAACATAAGCCCCACCCCCTCCTCCTCGCACCAGCGAAGGGGACACCAAAAGACCTTCCGGAAGACAATCTTCTTCTGGCCCCAGGGGTTCAACCAATAGCTCCACTGATTCCTGTACATGCATTGTGGGACAAGTGACAGGGACATAGGTTAATGTTCCAGCCCTAACACAAACACGCTTTTTACCTTGCACTTTTACATGATGGGGTGCTGGAGAGTTTGCCATGGCCTCCATCATTTGACAGTATCTTAGTGTCTTCTTCCACACACGGGGGGCCGTCCTCACCACTGCAGCCTCCCACCAGTCTGAACCCCATTGTTTACAAAGTTCATCATACAAGGGGTGAAATACATTCATTCCCAACACCCCAGGCACAAGTGTTTTTTTCTGCCTCATATGACTATCTGTTGGATCCTCCACAACCAACACCCCGCGGCGGGGTAAACACACACCTAAGATTGTAATGTCCAACTCAATGTAGCCTGAGAAGGGTATCTTGAGACCATTTGCTGCTTTGAGCCCCAGCCAACCACAATCTTTAAGCATTTCATCAGAAAAATGGGAAAAGCATTTTTTGAAAAAACTTGCAGTAATGGTGGTAACCATTGATCCAGTATCCAATAAACACGGGACCATAACTCCACCCATGTCAACCTTCCCTTCCCAACATTCACCAATTAAGTGTCCATCATCAACATAGTCATTACCGTTGGAGCCTAGCAACCCTCCCACCAGTGTATGGCTCTGTACACTGGCAGGTTCTAGTTTTCCGTCAGCCCGAGGGGTTGAGCCACTGCAACCACTTTCTCACATTCTTCCTCTGGCTTATTTTTCCTGGAACGAGACCCCAAGGGGCAATATCGAGCAATATGCCCGCTCTTTTCACATCTAAAACAAATGGGTCTCCCATCCTCTGTTCTCCTAGGCCGGGTAACAGCAATATTGGGAACTGACAAATTATGGGGAGTTAATGCCTTAATGACCAACTCTAACTGGGTCTGCTGGGCTTTCAGCAGAGACTTCAACTCTGCACATTCAGATGAATTGAAATCAACACTCTCACAAGAGGCTGTTACTTCACTACCAGCTGAAATAGACTGGCTGTATCTACCTCCCAATGGCTGGCTCTCAGATTGAGCTGTCCACCTAGTGGCTTCAGACCTCACATCGCGAATGGTCCATTGAGGATGAGCAGTAACTAAATCCCTCAACCTCACCCTCAATGCTTGGTCCCTCACACCATCACAAAACTGGTCCCGAAGATCCCTTGGGGCTTTAGTCTCAGCCTGCCTATCCGTTTGAATAATCTGGCCCATCAAATCCATTAAAGCATGAGAATAATCAATCAGAGCCTCTCCATCTTGCTGTTTACGATTGAAAAACCGACGCTGCAAAGAAACATGCGTATGAACACAACCATACACTTCTGTAAGAGCGTCAAACATTTTCTCAACATTTTCTCTCTGATCGGTTGGCAGAAATCTTATCTCAGTACGTGCTGCACCTTCTAAATGTTCAAAAACTATTTGAGCACGTTCTTTTTCTGTGATGCCTCTGGTTCGCACAAAATCTCTCATCAGGACAATCCATTCATCCAAAGTCATGGAGTTGGTATGATCCAACCGCCCCGAGAAAGTTGGCAGCTTCCTGTCCTGCTGCAGGTAGACCACAGAGCTGCTTCCCACAGATGGTTGAGCCGGGAGGCTCTGGTTAGTTTCACCTCCAGCTGAAGTAGAGGGGCGGTCCATTGCTCTCAAACCCCTCAGTTCCTTCTCCAGCTCTTGGATACGCCTTGTCATAGCTTGCTTCTCCTTGTCCTCCATTTCACCCTCACTGGAAGACATTAGGTGCAGGCGTTCTGGTGTAGACCACTAAAGTCTTCAACTGCTCCTGTTGTCCTCACAAAACTACTAAAATATGTGCAATACAATTAATGGTAACTGAGGTCTATTAAGGATCCTGCCAACAACGCCAGAATGTAACCAAGGGCAGGTCCTAACAGACCACTGTGACACCGTAATAAAATTTACCAAAATTTATTGAACAAAAGATATTTTTAAAAGCCAGAAAACAAGTACAAAAAGGGAGCCAGGCCGCCCTTACAAGACTCTACCCAGATCTTTTAGTCTGTAGCCCATGCAAGGCCGGGCGGACCACCCCAACACAAACAAAACAACTTTAAAGGACAACAGGAACAGTTCAGTCCCTGTAAAACAAAACATATTACACATAAAAACATTCAATAACCACCATTCTTTTACTTGACACACATCCTTTAAAATACCTGGTGCGCCGATCCCCACGCCCCAACAAGAATACACTGCTCACCCTTTGTTGTGGCCACTCTGCAACATCCACAACACTTAGCATTACAAACAGATAAACATGGTCCACATTTCACATCTAGAACACCTTACCTCCTTTACCACACTGCTTTTCCCTTCATGGAGCCTTACTAACCCACAGCAAATGCTGGCATCTACTGACAAACAATTCACCCCACTGCCACGCCCACGGCTATTTATCAGCTCCTATCATCAGTGGAGTCTGTCAACCACCTGGTGGCAGTTGTTGTGCCAACCCTACCAGGTGCCACTGGCTACATATATATATATATTTGGTAATTAGATTCTTATTGTTTGATTGTGGATCTAAGGTCTGCACAAGAATTCCTAAGTACCCAGATCTATTGTGTGTACAAATGACAAATAAAGATCTTATAAATACATCAGAAGATTTGTTCCATCACATGAGGGTACCTTCCTGGATCATTTGCAGTCGGCATGGAGGTCATGTTGACAGGTTTACAAGGATGGCTCAAAAGAGCCTGTGAGTGGGTGGATGGTCGTGGGGTTGGCAATTCCTCAGCTGCACTTCAGACAACAATGTAGGATATCAGATCGCTCTGGGATTTACAGCAGAGATGGTGGTGGTTCTACAGGCACTGCACTGGGTGGACGGTAACAGCCCTGAGAGTGATGTTACTTGCAGTGATTCGGTGGCAACATTGAGAACCTTGATGGCAGCGCCTGTTTGAGGTGAACTGTTTAGGACCAGCAGAGGGCAGAGATATGTCTAACCGTCGTTCCCCAAAGAAGCACTTTAGCATTCATCAGGCAAAATATGAGCGAGTTCGACTTACGTTCACAAAAAATGAATGAACATTCAATGAACTCATTTAGGCACAACACTGCAGATTTGTACTTGTAAAGTTTTGCCCTCTCAGACGTACCTTGGTTTGGTGCAGGTTGTGTTTTTGTTTCTTCTTGTTGGCATGGTTTTTTTCCTGTTCTGTAAAAGGTCTGAAATAGGGCTGCAGTTATGGAATATTTTAGTATTTGAATATTCTATTGAATCATTTGTCAATTAACTTTGACAACGTGAAATAAGATTGTGGTCTGCTGCTAAAGTATGAAATAAAACAACTAAATTATGAGGCTCAAATGTTAGGCCCATCTGATTTATAGTTAATTCATATTTTCTGGAAAAATTGACCTACATTTCAGTAACATTTAAGGTTTGTATTAATATCACTCATCTTAGTCAAAATAACATCTAAATATCCACAATTAAACTCTGATCAGTAGAATTTAATGTATTTCATTAACATGTTCAGTAAGCTACTGGAAATGCTAATAACATTTCATTTGTACTGATAACAATGTAATGGTGGCATGTCTATTATGTACAGGTTGGCAATAATTCAGTTTAAATTATGTTCACAGATAGAAGCGTTTGTGAATTACATACCACAACAGCTTGCCATAGCCCTGGAGCGGTGTGTTGCGCAATCTCGTAGCAACAACGTAACTCCCGGTAGCTGCTGAGCTGCGGCTCTGCTTATGGCGCTGCAGACTGCTAAGAATAAACAGGATGGTGGGGACTATTCTTCCGCTTGTGAAGTTTAGTCATTCTTAGTTTTACTATCCTCATGTTTTTTCGGAAACTCACTTGATCGTGAGCGTGCTAACCCGCTAGCTTTAGCCAATCTGCCCGTAGCTGCGTGTTTGATCCCAAAATTTGAACCATTTCTGCCTTTGTGTCTTTGCTGGTTCCTCTATTTTCCTCCACTGCGCCTAGATTACCACGCAGTGGGCCAGTAAAAAGCATCTTCCTTACACAAAAACATATAAATTACATTTGTTCAATAAAGTTCTCGGGGAAAAAGTAACTTGAAAAGATGCAGCACAAGTGCTACATCTAAAAATAGTTTATCGCACAGAGCGTTTTTTTTTCATCGCACGTGCGACATATGAGCCCTGCCTCAAGCTCTCAGGCCTCTGGTAGAGGACCCGAGCTTGGAAGGATGAGACCACCTATGGAGGGTGAGATAGGAATTTTTATATATATATATATATATATATATTGGGAGCAAGATGGCGCTGGCGCCGGTGTACGTGGCTTGCTGCTCGTCTTTGCTGTCTCCAACACGACGTTTTATTTGTTTTTATGTATTCTTTTTGTTCCTGATGTTTTTTATTGATGGTGTGGCTGCACTGGTGACCTATGATCGAGCTGAGCTGCTTAAGCTTCGTCCACCTGATGACGCGGCCGGCGTGGCGCATTGGGATTCTCGCAGTTGGTGCTGTAGTCCTGTCGGTCCATGTTTTCCCGCTCCCCCAGCCTTGATGCGCCGGCCTTCTGTCCGCCCTAGGACGAGAAGGAAGCACCGCAGACGGCGTGGAAAGCGAGGTGGTCGACGAGTGAGACTTCGAGCTAGATTACGTGGATCCCTGAAGGAGCGGTTGGTCCGATCTGGTCTGGCTCGTGGCCTGGTGGTTCAGTGGCGTCTGTGGGATTACCCAGCCCCCTGCCTTGTTAAACTGACATGGTGAGTCAAACCCGCGTCACCTCCAGCGGGCTCGGGGACTTCGCTCCAGAGGTGTTTGCTAGGAGAATCTGCTCTCGGTTTGTCTCACGGGTTCGGCGCTGGAGGAGATCGTGCCGACGCGGGATCCTGGTGCTGTCGTCCTGCCTCCGACCCGGTTTGGTCTGGTCAACGCCAGGTCTGTCTTGAACAAAACTTTTATTCTTCAGGATTTTTTTTACTGATTATGACTTGAGTTTTCTGTGCATCTGTGAGACCTGGATCCCTCCTCATGACTCAAGTGCCCTGGTGGAGCTGGTACCCGCTGGCTGCTCCTGTTTTAACACCCTAAGATCCCGGGGCAGAGGTGGGGGGCTGGCGGTGGTTTTTAAATCCTGTTTTTCTTGCAGACAGCTTACACCTGCAGTGTCATCTGCCTCATTTGAACTGTGTCTGTTTGAACTTTCCATCACCCCCCGCCTGCTTGTTGTGCTGATTTATCGACCTCCTAAGAGTGACTCTAACTTCCTAAATGATTTCTCTGAGCTGGTGGCCGACTGCATCTTGAAATACGACCATGTCCTATTTTTTGGTGATTTTAATATCCACGTATGCTGTCCTGATAACCTGCTGGCTAGAGACTTTTTGAATCTATTAGACTCATTCAATCTGACCCAATGGGTTTTGAGCCCAACTCATTCCAGGGGTCACACCCTGGATTTGCGTCTCTGTTTTGGTCTCCCTGTCACGAACCTTGAGACTGTGCCTCCTGTGTTTTCGGATCATTCTCCAATTTTCTGTGATATTAATTCTGTGGATTCTGTGACAGATGTTCCTGCTATTAGGTTTAGAGCGTGGAATGCAGGGGCGCCTCCAGAAAATTTTGATAAGGGTGGCCAGATGGGGCCAGAGAAACTTTTGGGGTGGCACACCAAATTGGTCCTTGTGGTATCTCTGGGCGAGTTTAGCCTGTGGCGATGCATTGCATGCTCCTTTATTCTTTTTATTTAAAAAACAATATGCATCCAAAACACCAGGGCGATTCTAAGATCAGAGGTTTAGGGATGCTGAGCACCCAGAGAGCTACCCGTCCAGGCATTTTAAAACTATTTTATTGCAACATGTGTAAAATAAAAGCAAAACACTCTTTTTCTCAAATAAAAAACTAGGTTTCAGAAATCACAAACAATGCTTTATGGATTCTGTTATTACAATAATCTTTTCCAGGTTCAAAGGCTCTAGGTCATTGATCCCCAATTCCCTTCCCTGATGGCCGGTATCCAGCACGTTTTACTGTTTCCCTGCTTCAACACGCCTGATTTTAATCAGCAGGTGATTAGCAGGCCTCTGCAGAGCCTGATGAGTTGCTGAGCAGGTGAATCAAGTGACTTGGATTAAGGAAACAACTAAAACATGCTGGATACCAGCCCTCGGGGAAGGGAGTTGGTCTAGGTGTTGTAGTATTTTTGCTGGACCAGTTCCCGTGTGGCCCAGATGAAAACAAATAGGCCTAAATAAATAAAATGCTGAAATCATTTTTCTACTTTCACATATCAGATAAAGCTTTCACAAATCACAAACTATGTTTTAAGGACTCTGCCATTAGTGGAANATAAGAGACAGGTTTTCTGTGCATCTGTGAGACCTGGATCCCTCCTCATGACTCAAGTGCCCTGGTGGAGCTGGTACCCGCTGGCTGCTCCTGTTTTAACACCCTAAGATCCCGGGGCAGAGGTGGGGGGCTGGCGGTGGTTTTTAAATCCTGTTTTTCTTGCAGACAGCTTACCCCTGCAGTGTCATCTGCCTCATTTGAACTGTGTCTGTTTGAACTTTCCATCACCCCCCGCCTGCTTGTTGTGCTGATTTATCGACCTCCTAAGAGTGACTCTAACTTCCTAAATGATTTCTCTGAGCTGGTGGCCGACTGCATCTTGAAATACGACCATGTCCTATTTTTTGGTGATTTTAATATCCACGTATGCTGTCCTGATAACCTGCTGACTAGAGACTTTTTGAATCTATTAGACTAATTCAATCTGACCCAATGGGTTTTGAGCCCAACTCATTCCAGGGGTCACACCCTGGATTTGGTTCTCTCTTTTGGTCTCCCTGTCACGAACCTTGAGACTGTGCCTCCTGTGTTTTCGGATCATTCTCCAATTTTCTGTGATATTAATTTGCCACTTCCTATGGATTCTGTGACAGATGTTCCTGCTATTAGGTTTAGAGCGTTGAATGATGTTACAGTCATGAGGTTTGTAAACTGTATGTCTTTAAAGTTGGAGTCTTTGATCTCAGAGCCATGCAATACGGAAGACTTTCTACAACGCTTTGATTTACTCTGCAATCAGGTCCAGGATGAGGTTGCTCCTCTTAAGCCTGGGAAGCCTGGGCCTCGGAGGGAGCCTTGGCTGTCTGATGCCACTCGGGCCTGCAGACGGGTGTGCAGAGCTTGTGAGAGAAAGTGGAAGAAGGATGGCCTACAGGTCTCCCACGAGATGTTCAGAGCATCGCTGGTTGCGTACCAGGATGCTGTGAGAGTCGCTAGAATCGCCTATTTTGCTAACATTATTGACACAAACTCTCTCAATCCAAAGATTCTGTATAAAACGCTGAACACTGTTCTGGTGTATCAGGAGCCTGGTTTTACTTCTTCTACTATTGCTGGAGACTGTGTTGACTTTCATAACTTTTTTGTCAGTAAAGTCTCTGATATTAGAGCAGCTACTTCTGGTTCCTATACAGAGCCTGATCCAGTCATCCCATCTTGGCCCACCTTGAGCTCTTTTAATTCTGTTTCGTACTCTGAGCTGTGCAAGTTAGTCTTGGGGCAAAAGCCGTCTGGGTTTCCACTTGACGTCTTGCCACCTCGTCTCTGGAAGGAGGCATTTCCGTGTCTCGGCCCGTCGCTAGGTCTGATCATCAATGAGAGTCTGCGCACAGGAGTGGTCCCAGCTGCATTGAAAGCTGCAGTGATTCGGCCAATCCTGAAGAAACCTGGAGCTGATGTCTTTGTGTTTGACAATTACAGGCCGATCTCCAACCTCCCTTTTACCTCGAAACTGCTGGAGAAAGTTGTTTATCAGCAACTTGTGTCTCACATATCTGACTCCGATCTGTTTGAGGTTTTCCAGTCAGGGTTTAGGTCTGGTCACAGCACTGAGTCAGCTCGGCTGAGGGTCTTAAACGACATCTATATTTCACTGGATCAGGGTTCGACCACGCCATTCTCCTTGATCGTCTGGAGCGGTGGGTCGGGATCATTGGGTCTGTACTAGACTGGCTCCGGTCGTATCTCCATGAAAGGTGGTTTTGTGTTAAATTGGGGGACGCATTTTCCTCCTGGGAAGATCTTCACTGGGGGGTCCCACAGGGCTCGATTCTTGGCTCACTACTTTTTGCCATTTATGTGCTGCCCCTTGGCTCAATCATTCACGAATACGGCCTTGCTTTCCACCTATATGCAGATGACTGCCAGATTTACACCTCAATTCGTCAGGGGAATGGTCTTGCTATCATGTCCCTTGTGTCCTGTCTCAACGAGGTTAAAGGCTGGTTTATACTCGGTCCGTCTGCGTGAAACGGACGCACGCACCGCCATTTTGCGTCGGCGCAAGGGCTCTCCGACTGGCTCGCGGAGGGTGACGGAGACATGCCCCAAATTTTAAATATCCGTCGAAAGTGACGGAGACCGCAAGCTTGTGATTGGTCAGGATGACGCTTCCTGTAACTTCGTCACCAGCACCGTCGTTGCTCCGTTAAAGGGATTATGTGGAAGTTTAACAGCTAATACAAGTATAGAAATTTTAAATGTCTTCCTCATACATTCTCCTGCAATGCCCTGGTCCTGTAGAATGAGCCCTGGCATTTTTACTGTGATTGCCTCTGTAGGCCTGTAAACTCACAGAAAAGATCTTGCTCGGGTCGAGCAAGCAGGCTTCCCCAGTGTCCTCCAGAGGCAGCGTAATGCGTGATGACGTCATGCGCGCTCACGCGCCCGCAGCGTTTGTTTGCTAGCTGTGGCTTAGCGGTAGAGCAAGAGGTGGTTTTGGTAGCTCTGATTCAGCCAAAAACAAGAAGAGAGCTGCTTCAAGCACCAGCGAAACTCCAGCCCAGACCCCAACAAGACAAAGAAACCAAGAGTGTATTCCAGCGCGACAAACAGGGCAAAACTCGAGTCTGGTCGCCGAAGGCAAAGAACGAGGATAAACTTCGGTCTGGCCGACATTTGAGAAGTGGAAAATGCTGAGACAAAAGACCCGCAGTTGGCATCATTGTTGCTGGACAGGTAAGAAATTATTACTAAATACGTGTGGGGTAAGGGTTGTGGGTGCTTTCAAAGCAAACCGGGGTCTTACGTATGTCATAGTAGGAACATTTTAGGCTGCTTGTTTAGCGTGTCTCCATCAGAGTCGGTGCTGGTCAGGATATTAATATTAGTCTTATTCTTATTTTTACTTCTCAGCGCACTGGGACTTTTTTCCAGGGTAGGATGAGTACCGGTACTATTACCGCTCATTTGTTAGTGAAAATCTCCGAGATTTCTGCAAAAATATGTCCGTCTCCAAGTAAACACATTCCCCACCAGCGCTGCTGACCCGAACCTCCCGATAGGCAGAACACACGCTACAAGAGGGGACACAATTTGCGCATTAGGCTGCATCCTCTCCAAATGTGCAAAGGCGCATTTGGAGATGATGTGCGCCGCTCGTACAGCTCCGTCAGCTCCGTCAGCTCCCGTCAGCCCAGGCAAGAGGAGAGAGAGAGAAAAGACGAGTTATCCGACACCGTGCACGTTCCCTCAATGACTGACAACACGCAGCATCTGACCAGCGTCAGATGTGCCGACAGACAGGTGGATCCATGCAGGTGGAGAGGCACAATAGACCAGGAGCACAAGAAAGTAAAAGTCATAACCAGAGGAGTGTGTTGTTGGAGCAAAAAAGAAAAACTTTGTGGGCATAAACATCCCAGCTTCTGTTCATGAGACAGAAGATAGGATAATTGTGTCTGGATGTGGAGAATAAATTATGCAGCAGTCCTGGTTATCATTTATGAGAAGTCTTGGTAAATGCAGAGACATGCAGAGCTTTTATCATTTAATTCATAACCTATGTTTTTGTAATTGATTCTATTATATTCTGTATTGAACATTGCTGATTGTGTGGAGGCAGATTTGAACGACAATTTAGAAGAGCCATCAGCAGCAGGACTGACTCAGCTGTTGTTTTCATTCAGGAGTACAGCATGCATGCCTCGTGCACGAGCTTACTATTGAAGCTGCAGTTACACGTTTGGCCTGAGGGGGCAATAGCGAGCATGAAAATTTCAAACTCCATATAGTCCCTTTAATAAGTAAAAAAATATTTAGCGGCAGACCCAGAATAGATTGAAGAACGCATCGCGGAAAAGTCCGAAAATATGAGCGTTTATTCACCCGTGACTGAAGGAGCACAAAATACGGAGCAAACGTGGATGGAAACGACGGGAAACGTGGGTTTAGAGGTGGCGACTGGATGAAGAGGTGGAGGAGAATGAAGGACAAATTAGTCCGTGTTAAAAAGTCTCTGAAATACATTAAAACAATGTAAACACATGAGTAAATACACTATCGTGAACCGGATACATGAGTGTCATGGTGTCATCACAGAATAGCGCTACGCCCTCTGTTGTCCTGGCGGGGAATTGCTTTGCAGCACTCCGCTGCCTGAACAGAAGTTCGAATGTGAAAACCTTTCAGACGCTCCGTGTGCATCTCTCTGTTGCGGAGCTCACAGAGAGTATAAACCAGCCTTAAGTCTTGGCTAGCGGCTAACTATTTGCATGTGAATGAGGGTAAAACAGAGCTCATTATTTTTAATCCAAACAGCAGGCTTGCTGCGGGTTCAGTAGTTGACCCGGGCCCTCTCTCTCCCTGTTTGAAGCAAGTTGTCACTAGCTTGGGGGTGAGAATTGACTCTGGACTTAAGTTTGATGCTCACGTGAATTCCGTTATCCGATCGTGTTTTTTCAATCTTAGACGCCTTGCCAAAATCAAGCCTATGCTGTCGAGAGTCCACCTGGAGCAGGTACTCCATGCATTTGTAATCTCTAGGTTAGATTACTGCAACTCTCTCTATGCTGGGCTTGGTCAGTCAACACTTCATCGCCTCCAGCTTGTGCAGAACAGTGCCGCCAGGTTTCTGACTGGCACCAGGAAACGGGACCACATCAGTCCAGTGTTGGCCTCCCTACACTGGCTTCCAGTCTTTCATCGGGTGCATTTTAAACTTTTGGCATTTGTTTTTCATTTCTTTCAGGGAGGCGCCCCTCCTTATTTAGCGGCGCTCCTGAAAAAGCATGTGCCATCACGCTCTCTGCGCTCCTCTGATCAGGGCCTGCTTGTTGTCCCTCGCACGAGGTGTCGGATTCGTGGGGACCGGGCTTTCTCAGCCTTAGCACCGTCGCTCTGGAACCAGCTGCCACCGTCAATTAGGCTGTCTACATCTCTGCCGGTTTTTAAGAGTAGGCTGAAAACCCACTTTTTTTCATTTAGCATTTCCAGAAAACGATTGAAGTCTGCCTGTTTTTATGTTTTTATGCTTTTATGTATTTATGCTTTTATGTATTTCTTCTGTAGCGACATCAATCCATGGTTTTTCTCCTAAATGAACCTCAGTAACACTTTAACTTCGTCAAGGCTGCAGACACTCTGGTATCTGTCCAGAGACATGTACTTTAGTTTGGTCTACAGGTCTACGATTTCCCTGCAACTATCACAGAGACGTCACACATCAAGGTCCCGGATGCAAGACCTTTCCTATCTCTTTCTCGAATAAAGTTCATCTTTCCTGACTCGTGAAAGACTTTTACAAATATAATGAATGTTACCATACTGTTTGAATCATCATTATGTGAAATTTGAATCATCATATAATATCATAAATGATGGAGGAAATAAATGTTCCTGTTTTCATATCTTTAATTACACATTTAGGATTCATTCAAGTAATGCTAATCATCATCAGATAAACATTTACTAATAATAGTATTGTGTTTGAATGTTAATTCGCATTCACATTAAGCTAATAAGGTTCACACCACATTAAGCTGAGTCATCTTTAAGTGTTGATGAAACTGGTGTCTGAGGTATTTTGGTAACGCCCACTTGAATGTGTCAAGATTTGATTCGGCCAAATTCATAAACAATTAGAATAATAAAACCTCCGGCTCGGCCAGAAGACTTCAGTTCCTGAAGGAGTTCCTGCAGAGTTCCTGAAACAAACCAAGTCCTGACTAGGTCACCTCCTCTCAAATGGGTGAGCCTAAGACAACAAGCTATGCTTCCTTGGTTTGGCCGGCCGGGGAAAAACAACGCTTAATAATTAATAATATAAGGAACCATCCTCTTCTTTTTGATCGAGATCAACTATTTTTGTGAACTGCCTCTAAGCTAAACCAAATCCACCAGACGACGCAGTCACCTGGAAGTCACCCAGGTCATCGGTTCGTATCAGGGCCTGCTACAGCTCTTCATACCTCAGAGGCCTCCTCGCTGACACTCGTCAGCCACGACCTCTATGACCCTTGAGTCACCGGGAGCTTCCACACAAGGTGAAGTAGCCCTGCACGCTGGTGTCAAATGGTCTTTATTAATTTGATAACTTATTAAAACATCCAGATTTGATTTAACCCAGACATCATAGGATCTAAGACACTTAATGCTGATTAGGCAACCTCATCTAGCTTGCACTACATCACCTCATTAATGGTCTCAGTGTCTTGTTTACAACCATCATTCATAGTAATTGTTCTGTGTCATCATTGATTGAGAAATATAGTATTAAATTTATTTTTATAACTATTTTCTTGACTCTGTCTGAATTATTCTGAAGTGTGTGGATTACTTACAGGTAAAAGAACCTAGATTAATGTTAAATTAACATTCAAAGATCATTAAGATTAATAATTCATATTTATATGAATTATTACATTTTCATTGATCCTTCTTTAAATGTGTGGCACTAGCTCACGCTATACTTCTATTGTTCAATGTTTTAATTTTTTATCATGATTTCATGTTCTCAGCGCCTTGGCCTCCTGTAACGGGTGTGGAAGGCGCTATATAAATAAAGGTTTGATTGATATATATATATATATATATATATATATATATATATATAAAAGCGTCATATATTTGCACAATGTAGAGGAAACTGTTAATGTTAAAGAAAAGGACTCTACACCATAATCTTTCTTGCTATCGGACATGAACATGAAAGACTCGATGGGACTAATTTAGAGTTCTGGTGCTGCCTGCCCCTTCATCACCACTACCACCCCTGTGAGGACAGACAGCTGACAGGACTTGTGGAGGAAACCTAAGAGCGTGTAAATTGACTTAAAACAAATGCTTGTTTGTGAAAGGACAACCATAATTGAATCATCCTGATGTTAGACATCATGGTCTACTGGAACAAACTGCAAATGTTTAACCTTCTCATCCATTTTAATACTATAGCTATTATTAGCCTGCAGGAAATCTCTCAAAGACCTGCTTCATGCTACCTGCCACCAGCTACCTACTTGGCTTCTTTTTAAATATCACCAAACAGTGACTCTTTAATTATTTCAAATGAATGACCTTCAAGTTCACAGCTTCTTTAAAAGCTTTACTGAAATAACTGGGGAGTATTTTTAAATCTGTAGTCCTAAAAATAGAGTGCTCTGCTGACCTCCTCCTCCAGGGCACTTTTTGACGTACCCTCATCTCTATTTTTAGATGCACAAAAACTAATTGAGCGGTCCTATGTTGAGTTGGGTGCTGTGTTATGTAAGAGGATTACCCAGTTTTTGCTGTTGTGCCTTGATCATGCAAGCCACCTCTCAGAGGAAAGAAGTGGAGATGGAGAGTAGAGGCGACTGAAGCTGGATGACAGGTTAAGATAAGTACTACACTGCTCCAGAAATAACCCAGCTGCGGGTAATTGCATATATCTCTTGCTCCCTTTTTCCTTTTTGCTGTATGCCAAGGTCCTCGACCTTATCATCCACTTCACTGGTTCCGGAAGAATCCTTTCTGTCTCCTGTGGCTAGAAAAGTACCGACCGATACATGGAGCACAGCAGCACACCATCCTCAGCCTTGGACTAACAGCCAAGCGCCACAATCGTTTAGGAGTGATTCCACAAGAGCGCCCAAGTGGCTCAAACTGCCAGCTATGTTCTAATCATCCCCAATGTTGACCCTTGTGGCTCCTTAACGAAACTTAGCCAATGGACCCCAGGCTAGAGGCTCAGGGCCTCCCAGAAATCCATATGTCCCAGATCAATACAGGCACTGAGCAGATACCATGCCTGCATTTTTCTTCACACGCAACTTCTCTGCAAGTGCAGTAAACATCTGCAGCATTTTCTTTACTTTGAAATGTATAAATCTGAGCATATGTTGATGTGTGTTAGGAGTTTTACCTCAAGCATGTGAGAGGAATGTGTTTCCTGTAGCATTCCTCCATGGTTAGACAGTTCCGTGTCCATGAGGAGGCCACAAGGAGCACTAATGCATCACAGCCCCAAATGAGGAACAACACTCATACAAGTACACACATTCCACAACACATGCATGGAATATTGCCTGTTTTGTTTCTGCAATCAAAAACATGAAGGTAGAAGCAACCCTTATACTGTATATGATGTCTGTTGATGCATCTGACATTGAAGTGGGAAATAAATTAAATTACTCAACTCTAGTGATGTTTATAATAATTTCATTCACAAAATTTAAAATGTGTGTTATTGATGTGAGCACTGCATATTTGATTCATTATAAAAGTGAACCTCTGAAGTGACCCACAGATTCACATTATTTTCTGACTGTTACAACCGCTGAACAGAAAATGGTGTAATATTTTGACTTTTCATAGAAAGAACTATAACATTGACCTGAGAGGAAAGAAGCTTAGAGATGATGGAAATTGGAGGGATGCAAAAGGCTGTGTTGTTCTTGTAGAAAAAGCAACCACAGACAGCATAATTAAAGCTGCAATGGCAAATTTGGAAAAAATATTAGCTTAAAACATTTTTCTCATGCCTCCCAACGTTATTAGCTATAGGTATAAAATAGTAAGTAAATTTTATTTGTATAGCACTTATCACAGAAAAAGAATCACAAAGTGCTTCACAAAGATCAACAAAACTAAAGATAAAGTCACCATAAAATGATCTTTAAACAAAACAACAGAATATCATAAAATCAATTAAAATCAGAAATCAGAAAGTCATAAAATTATAAAATGATAAAACAAATGAAAGATTATTATAAATACTAGTTAAAAAAGGAATAAAACATAAAAGATTTAAGTAAAAGCAGTTTTAAACAAAAGGGTCTTCAGCTGCTTTCTAAAGGTGACCAGACTGTCAGTAACACGTAGGGATAAAGGAAGTTCATTCCAGAGTCGGGGTGCAAATCAACAAATCAACTGGTACACACGGACAAAACAACATTACCCACAGATCAGTTTACAAGTACAAAAACCCTTTTGAGACTCTTTTCACGCATGACTGATTTGTGCGTAGATGGTGCATTCAATGCTGGGTGAAAGCTGGGAAATCTGAATTTTCTTTGGAGTTGGTCTAAACTTGTGTTGAAGGGGCAAACATGTTTTTCTGTGGAAAAATAGAATATCTCATGATCCTGTAGTTACAAAATATTAACCTAAATTTTCTTTTTAATAATCTAAAATAGTTTATTTAAACATAAATGTGTTTATGAGCTATGAAAACGTAGTCAAATGGTTGTAAGAAATGACCAGTAGATGGCAGAGTGGTCCTCTGACTGGACCTGCAGACGCTGGACACGCGCGCACGTTTGCGATTAGCCGCTAGCTGCGGTTAACGGGATTGAACGGGAGGGGAGTCGGGGGATCGACCGACGGCCTGTAAGGTCCCGTAAGACGGTTTTTCCTGCTCTGTTCTCGCTCAATCTTTTGGGGTATGAGGCGACGGTCTAGTGATGGCGCTGGGGGGGCTGTGTCGTCGAAGAGGTGTCCGGACGAGGTGATGGTGGACGGCTCGGCTAAACAGCAGCGGACTGGAGGAGTTGGGGTGTTGGGCCTGGTGGTTCGTTTGAGGGCGTTGAATGGGGGTGGGTTTTCCTCGATTAGCCCGCTGAGGTTGTCTAAAGAGTTGAAGGACAAGTTGGGGGATGTGGTGGACGCCACTGTGCTGCCTGGTGGTGTTTTGTCGGTCTTGTGTGGTTCTGGGGCGCAGCGGGATAAAGCTCTTCAGCTTAAGTGGTTTGTGGACCTTGAGGTTGGTGTGTCTGTACCGAGTGCGGAGGTTGGTGTTAAAGGGGTGGTGTATAATATTCCCAATGAGGTTCCGGAGTCTGAGGTGCTTCGCTGTCTGCGAGGGGGTAATGTCACGGCGTTGAAGCGTTTGGGTTATAATGCCCGGGGATCGACGCCCTTGTTGTTGACGTTTGGTGATGCTGCTCTGCCTGATCAGGTCATGTTGGGTTATGTTAGCTACTCGGTTAGGGCTTTTGAGGAGGCCCCGTTGAGGTGTTTTCGGTGCCAGACGTTTGGCCATGTGGCGGGGGTTTGCACGGAGAGTCGGAGGTGTAAGAGGTGTGGGGGTGACCATGATGGCCGCCAGTGTGAGGCGGCCCTCCAGTGCTCCAATTGTGGGGGCAAACATCAAGTGACTTTCCGTGGATGTTCTTTTTATCGTGCGGCAGTCTCTGTTGAGGCCTTTCGATCGGAGCATAGGGTGTCGTATGCTGAGGCTGTGCGTAGGATGGGGCGTGTTGCCGGGGAGGGTGTTCGGGGTGGCAGTGAGGCTGCGGCAGGGCAGGGGGTTGGTGGCAGGGGGGGTTTGCCTGACAGTGGGGTGATGGTGGGTGATCGTGTGGGGTTTTTGGCTTTTGTGGTGGAGGCTTTGTGGAGGGTGAGGTCGGTGAAGACTAAGTCGGATGTGGTGCAAGAGGTGGGGGATGTAGGGGAGCGTGTTTTGGGTTTCATCGGGGGTGGATCCCAAGGCAGTTTGGGGGCTAGCCTGTCTGCGGGGGGTAGGTGGTACTGGTGTGGGTGGTGGCCAGGGGGCAGTGGAGGTGGTGGATGGTGGAGGCGTGTCTGGTGAGGGAGGTGGGGACGGGATGGTCTTTTCTTAGGCTATGGAGTCTGGTGGCCAATGGTCAGGAGTTCAAGAAGGCCATAGAGGATATGGAAGTGCGGCCGGAGGTTGTTTGTGTGCAGGAAACGTGGTTGAAGCCGGTTTTGGATTTTAAGCTGTGTGGCTATGTGTGTGAGAGGAGGGATAGGGTGGGTAGGTCGGGTGGTGGTTGTGCCACGTTTCTTAAGGAGGGGCTGCAGTTCCGTCGTCGACCGGTTGATGGGGACCTGGAGTGTGTGGTGGTTGAGGTGTGGTCTGCTAGGGGGGTGGTTTCCGTGGTGAATTTTTATAATCCGGGTAGGGGTTTGGTGGGTGAAGTACTGCTCGAGTTGTTAGGTTGGGATGGCTCGTCGGAGTTGTGGGTGGGGGATTTTAATGCCCATAGTGGGTTGTGGGGGGCTCCAAGGTCTGATGTGAATGGTGGGGTTTTAGAGGACTTTTTGGATCGCTCTGGGCTGGTGGTCCTGAATGATGGGAGGCCTACTTGGTTTAGGGGGGATGGGTTGTGTTCGTTAGGTTTGGATCTGACATTTGCTTCGGCTGACTTGGCGGCTGTGTCTTGTGGTTGGGAGGTGTTGGACGACCTTGCCATGGGTAGCGATCATCTGCCGATTTTGAGTGGGTTTGGCAGGGAGTTGTTGGCGGCGCAGGGTAAACTTGTCTTGGGGTTTTGTTATAAGCGGGCTCGCTGGTCCGAGTATACCCAGGGTTTGGAGGAGGCTATTTGTCAGGTGCGGGGTGGTGAGGACGTGGACGGGTGGTGTTCGGCTATTTCTGGGTGTGTGAGGTCGGTGTTGCGGAGTCCCACATTCCTAGGAAGCGGGTTCCTGCTAGGCGGTCTATGGTCCCTTGGTGGACAGAAGCATGTGGGGACGCCATCAGGGCCAGGAACAGGGCCTATAGGGTGCTCAAAAGGCATCCTGTGGAGTGCAATGTTTTGGCCTATCGGCGTCTTCGTGCGGTGGCTAGGAGGGTGGTGAGGCTGGCGAAAAGGACCGGCTGGCGCGAATTTTGTGGGGGGTTGGGCCCCCGGACGAATGCTAAGTCTCTGTGGGCGATGATCCGGAGGATGTCGGGGACTCGAGTGGGGGCTGGGATTCCTGTGCTGCGTTTGGGGGATGTGGTGGCTGTGTGGAGAAGGCGAATTTGTTGGCTCAACATTTTCAGAGTGTGCACAGCATGGATGCTGTCTCTGTAGAGGACAGGGTCCTCAGGGAAGGTCTGGTGGGGGATTTTGGCTGTGGGTTGTGGGACGCTGAGGATGGGTCCTGTGCCTACAATTTGTTCTTTTCCATGGAGGAGTTGCGGGCGGTAATTTGTCTTGGGAGGGACACTAGCCCAGGCAGGGATGGACTGGGGTATCCCTTGTTCCAACATGCAGGTGGGTTGTTCCTGGAGGAGCTCTTGGCTCTGTTTAATTCGGTGTGGGAGTCGGGTCTGCTTCCTCTGGAGTGGAGGCATTCGGTGGTGGTGCCTATCCTGAAGCCAGGAAAGCCTCCGGAGGCTCTGGCCTCCTATAGGCCTATTGCGTTAACGGCAGTGGCTTGTAAGATTATGGAGCGTATGGTGGCTTCCCGTCTGATGCACGTCTTAGAAAGTGAGGGTTTTTTTGCAGCTTGTCAGTGTGGGTTTAGACTGGGCCGCTCGACTATGGACGCAGTCGCCCCACTGGATTTGGACATTAGACGGGCATTGGCTAATAAGGAGGCAGTGGTGGCGGTGTTTCTTGATATTGAGAAGGCCTATGATATGCTGTGGAAGGAGGGGCTTCTGTTCTCCCTGTATAGGGCTGGGGTGTGGGGTAGGATGCTTCGGTGGATTGCAGGCTTCCTGTCTGGTCGGACGATCCGGGTTAGGGTTGGCGCTGCGCTGTCTGACTCAGTCGGGGTGGACAACGGGGTCCCTCAGGGTAGCGTGTTGAGTCCGTTGCTTTTTTATGTTTTAATTCGGGACTTGTTTAGCTCGTTGGGAGTTGGTGTGGGGAGGTCCTTGTTCGCGGACGACGGGGCGTTCTGGATGAGGGAATCTTAAGTTTGTTTACCGTCGTGTGCAGGAAAGTTTGATTGGGGTGGAGGCTTGGTCGAGGCAGTGGGGTTTCAAGCTGTCCTCCTCTAAGACTAAGTACATGGTCTTCGGTTACAAACGGAAGCTTCCAGGTGGGGGGCTATTGCTCAGCTCACAGGTGCTGGAGAGGGTTTCTTCTATTAGGTATCTGGGGTTGTGGCTGGATGAGCGGTTGACTTGGCGGGTTCATGTTGCCAGCGTGGTGGCTAAGTGGAGAAGATGGCGCGGCGCCCTGGTGATCTTTCCTCTGAAGTAAGTAAAAGTTAAACCTGCACGCTTTGCAGTCCGGTTATGAGACAGGCAGCTATTATTGTAGACCATTTCAGACGTTTTATAGGTCTGGCAGCTTGACACTGTCCTCATTTCTGTGTTAGCAGGCGCTAACGTCTGTAAGCTAAGCTACTTTAGCCATTTCAAGCTGTTGAGAACATAGACATGAATAGAGAATAGTGTTTCTGTCTTTCAGCAAAATCACACCAACCACTTTGTCATGTATGTTAATAGAGTTGTGTAATGAAGTTGCTAAATGATTTAAAACAGTTTTTAATAGGTGTGTTTTAAAGAGGCTGTAAGCTAACCTAACAAAAACACAATGCTAAGCAGCTTTTATGCCCTTGATGTAATCTGAACAAAATCAAATGTAACTAAATCATTCTATTGGTTTTACAGAGCACAAACACTATTCTCTATTCATGTCTAATCGTGTTAACTGGCTAACTGCAGCTAGTTAGCTGCTGGTCTTTGTGTGTTTAAACGGGCCTATTCAGCTTCTTCACTTCATCAGCGCAGTTTTAAATTTGTAAATTCTTTGGAGATTTCTGAGTTTAAAGTGAATTTTATTGAGACACAATAATGTTCATGACGTGTGTAAAGAGGAGTTACTAAACTATCTGAACTAGGGCAGCTGTTTTTATTCTGAGACTGCCATGTGAGTTCTAGATCAGACAGCAGCATCATTTGGGATCATCATCAGTAAAGTAAATGTGATCATGAACATGAGTAATTATTTCATATTTTTCAGTTAAACCACATGATGCTGACTTCAGTGACCTGCTGCAGCATGTTACACACTCAGGATCACCATGGTAACACGATGTGTCGTCCAGAGCAACCAGAGCTGAATCAGGACGTCTGAACAACAGAACTAGAACCTTCACAAAGTTGGTATTTACTGCAGGACTGTTCCTTTGCATTTGTTTAATATCATTCATTTATCATCTGAGGTCAAGTTGGGATTAGAATCTTTACTCAGAACAAGAAATGAAGAATTATTAATGACAAAATCTCAGCATAAATAAATAAGTGTAGAACAGTAATTAAACAGTTAAGCTTGGGACACACAGGAGACAGACGCACCACGGTTTAATGGTCACACAGGAGGCGCCGCGCCGCGCCGCTGAACGCTTCTTGGAAAGTCGCGTGATAGTCACAACATCACTCGGGACTTGAGAACAGGAAGCGGAAAGTGACTCTTGTTTATATGTGATCAGACTTGCCGCTGTGTTTAGTGAGACTCTAATTGATTAAAAATGGTAAGTACGCTATCTATTAGGATCGTACAATATCTTATGCTTCTCAACTTCAACAATAAAAAGCTCCTCATCCATGTTTTGGCGGTTGGGTTTATGCCGGTGTTTGGGTTTGTGCCGTAAAGCCGTTTCGCGTCGTAATGTCTGTTGTAAAGTACTCAACAATGTTGTAAACAGCTGCGCCATGGTGCGCCGCAGCGCTTGAGATAGAACTGGCCCCTATCTTCAGCGCCTCTGCACGGACCGGCGCTTCTGGGACGCGATGCTGCTCTCCCCTTGTAGCTACTCTCACTAACTATAATGGCTTCTTTTTAAAATGATGGCGCGGGGGCGTGACACAGCGCGTCTGTCTCCTGTGTGTCCCAGGCTTTACAGGTTACACTGCTGCTACTGCATTCATGTCTATCTTCATGTTCTCAGAGGGACTGATCATGAGTGGTGAGCTGAGCGATGAGCAGGTTGGTGGAAGCTGCCGGTCTGTGATGGAGTCAAAGCTGGTAAGTGGACTGGTGGAGTGCTGCAGCTGGCTGGGTGATGGGGAGGCTATCAGAATAAAATTCATATTAAAGTGATCAGGAATTTATCACGTACCAACGCTAATGCAAGCACCGTAACAACTTTTTCTGAGGTTTCCTGCAGATGTCAACATTCTGTATGAATGTAATAACTGTTACAGAATCACTGATTTTAAAGCCCCAGTGTGTAATATTTTTACCTGTTTACTACCAAATTCTGTGCATCCAGTGCACAAACTTGTCCTTTTTCATTAATATTTATCACCAACATCAATTCTAAATATTCCTCTCAGCTTCAAATTTTACATTTTTAATACATAAATTGTGGTCAACGCTCCATGGTCATCCTCCATCTTGAAATACGGTAGCTATTTAGGGACATGTGAGCTCCACGTTACGCGTTTGCACTATGACTGTAACCTGAAAGAAACAGCAGAGGGCAGCAGTGCGCCGTGGAAGCATGGCATCTGACAATTCAACTAAGAAGAGACGAGACTAGCTGCTACACTGTTGCTGTACTTTGTTAGTTTGAATAACAAACAATGAAATCAAAAGACACATCAAATATGTCAGGTCTTATTGATTTCCAACACTCAGCAGATGAGAACCCCACCCGCAACAGCAAGGCACCAGCCTCCAAGTGTTGTTCCTGACTCACCTCAGCTGATCATTTCTTTTCTTCATAATAAAGCTCCCAATCCGGTCCCAATATATCAGTTCCAAAGTCCTTCTTCAAGAAAGTTCCTTTTATTAAAGTCTCCTCTCTTACCGCAGCCTGCCGTATCTCTCCCAACACGCTTCAGCGGTCGTCCGCTAGCCGGTGGCTACGTTAGCATGAGTTACTTTATTTCCACAGCGTGTCCCCAGCTCCAGCCAAACCTCATCGGCTATCCGATCGCTAAACAGCAGAGGCGGGTAGAGTAGCCAAATATTGTACTCAAGTAAGAGTAGCAGTACTTTAAAATAATACTACTCAAGTAAAAGTGAAAAGTAGTCATCCAAAAAATTACTCAAGTAAGAGTAAAAAAGTAGCTGGTGAATACTCACTGAGTACTGAGTACAAGTACTGGTTGTAATGTCTGATTTATTTTACTCACAACACACACACACACAATATATATATATATATATATATATATATATATATATATATATATATATATATATATATATATATATATATATATATATATCAAAATAAGGCAAAAGCATTCAAAATTTCAAGCCTTCACTCAGTGAAGCGCTGGTTAAACTTCAGCAGCAGTTGGCTCTCAAGGTTCTTGCTGTGAAGCTGTGACCGTTTAGCAGTTAGCAGGAGTCCTGCCTGACTGAAAAGTCTCTCACAGGCTGCAGATGCAGGGACAGCTGTGTTGACTTTGATTGCCAGCTTCTTGATGTGAGGAAAGCCAACCAGTAGATCCATACCTCCAGTGGATGGACATGAAAGGTACCTCTCCAGCTCTCCTGCTTCTGGCTTTCCTGACTTCCTGGATCCAAAGAAGTCATCTTCATCAGAAATGCTGCTGTCCATTGTAGCGACATCAACCCTTGGTTTTTCTCCTAAATGAACTGTGTAACACTTTAACTTACAGACCGCGCCAAGGCTGCAGAAGAGACTCTGATATCTGCCCAGAGACATCTATCTTAGTTTGGTCTAAGTGCCGCTAGCTTATCCAGCAGGTGACATCACGACTCGAGGAAGAAACTCAAGGATTTCGCAAAGACTTTCCTATCTCTTTCTTGAATAAAGTTCATCTTTCCTGACTCGTGAAAGACTTTTACAAATATAATCTGAATGCATAAATCATACTGTTTGAATCATCATATAATAATTAGAATGATGGTTAAAATGAATGTTGTTCCTGTATTTCATATCTTTAATTACACATTTAGGATTCATTTAAGTAATGCTAAACATCATCTGATAAATATCCACAAATAATAGTATGGTGTTTGAATATTTAATTCACACTCACATTAAGTTAATAAGTCACACCACATTAAGCTGAGTCATCTTTAAGTGTTGATGAAACTGGTGTCTGAGGTAACTTGGTAACGCCCACTATAATGTGTCCAAATTTGATTTGCTCAAATTTATAAACAATTAGAATAATAAAACCTCCGGCTCGGCCAGAACACTTCAGTTCCTAAAGGAGTTCCTAAAGGAGTGCCTGCAGGGTTCTGTCACGAATGCTGCGCTGAGGTGAGGATGAGGACCCAAATGCAGGAGGGAATGAGCAGGCAGGTAAGGCGGTTTGAGGGAGTTTAATAAGACGACTGAAACACACTGACACGCAGGACTGACTGGAACAATGATCCGACAGGGAACAGAAAACAGACAGGGCTTAAATACATGAGGATGAGGGTGAATTGGTGATTAGGTGAACGAGAGGCAGGTGGGACCAATTAACCTGGACAAAGAACTGAACAGAACAGGGGAGACAGGACAGAATGTGACAGTACCCCCCCTTCAAAGGGCGGCACCGGACGCCCAACGCAGGCCGAGGGGAACCCTGGGGGGCCTGCGCCTGGAGCACAGGAGATGGCAGTCCCTGGGAGGCCGGCGGCGTGGACACAGAAGCCGGGACCCGGAAGACCTGGGAGGCCGGCGGCGTGGGCACTGGAGACGGGACCCGGAAGACCTGGGAGGCCGGCGGCGTGGGCACTGGAGACGGGACCCGAAAGACCTGGGAGGCTGGCGGCGTGAGCACTGGAGACGGGGCCCGGAAGACCTGGGAGGTCTGCGCCGTGGAACCAGGAGGCGGCAGAGAGTTACCGGTGCAGGAGCCGGGCTGAGCGGCGGCGGCTCTGGTTCCGGAGCGATGAGAGGCGGCGGCTCGGGTTCCGGGGGCCGGGACGATGAGTGACGGCTCAGGATGCGGAGCCGAGATGATGAGAGGCGGCTCGGGATGTGGAGCCTGGCTGAGCGGCGGCGGCTGGATAGGTGCAGGAAGGGTAGAGAGGCTGGAACTCCTGCCTTAGACGGCACAACTGGGAGCATGTCCATGGGACCCCCAGCAGGGGTCTCTGTGGTGGCAGAAAGCTGGAGCCTGGGTGAGGGTGCCAGAGCAGGGGTCTCTAGTGCAGACGGCACAACTCTGGTCCCTGGAGCCGGAAGGAGCGGGGATGCCACTTCGGGAAGTTGGGCGAGCGGGGGTTCCGATGCCGGAGCCGGAAGGAGCGGGGGTGCCGCTTCGGGAAGTTGGGCGAGCGGGGGTTCCGCTGCCGGAGCTGAAAGGAGCGGGGATGCCGCTTCGGGAAGTTGGGCGAGCGGGGGTTCCGCTGCCGGAGCTGAAAGGAGCGGGGGTGCCGCTTCGGGAAGTTGGGCGAGCGGGGGTTCCGCTGCCGGAGCTGAAAGGAGCGGGGGTGCCGCTTCGGGAAGTTGGGCGAGCGGGGGTTCCGCTGCCGGAGCTGAAAGGAGCGGGGATGCCGCTTCGGGAAGTTGGGCGAGCGGGGGTTCCGCTGCCGGAGCTGAAAGGAGCGGGGATGCCGCTTCGGGAAGTTGGCCGAGCGGGGGTTCCGCTGCCGGAGCCGGAGTGAGCGGGGGTGCCGCCGCCGGAGTGAGCGGGGGTGCCGCTGCTGGAGCCAGAGTGAGCGCCTGGACCTCCCGAGCCAACTGGAAAACCAGGGGAGAGAGAGTCTCGATTTGAGACGTTCGGAGGTCGATGATGGCGTGAAGCCGGGCCACCTCAGCTTGCAGGCGAGCGAACTCTGCGTGGTCGTCTGCAGGCTCGATCCCCGGGTCCGGAACCGGCTGACCTGGCAGGGGCAGCTGGAGCAGTGAACCTGTGTCAGGCGGCGCAGCTTTGGAGGACCGGCGCCGTCGTCCAGATCCCCTCTGCGCCTCCGAAGGTGAGGAGGAGGGTTCGGGAGGGGAGACACCAGGCCGGCTGAGCAGACCCACCGGAGAGTTGGAGCTGACGTCAGGAGGGGCTGCGCCGCACCCGCCGTGCTGTTCAGGAAGTAGCGGGGGAGATGGCGACGGAGCCTGAACCCGCTCCCAACGCCGTGGGCCAACCCCCGGGGAACACACCGCCAGTCTGGTGCCGACGAAGCTGGTCCGGTCCTGTAGGTCCTCCAGACGCAGCCTTCCAGGAACGTCCGGCTGGGACGCCGAAGTGGTGGTTGGACCTCTGGAGCGCCGTGCAGGTGGAGAGGAGTCTGGCAGCTGGTGGTGTGGGGAGAGCCACTGGAGCAGGTGCTCCCAGGGCAGGATCTCACCGCTGGGTCCTTTGGGAAGTCGGTTCATTCTGTCACGAATGCTGCGCTGAGGTGAGGATGAGGACCCAAATGCAGGAGGGAATGAGCAGGCAGGTAAGGCAGTTTGAGGGAGTTTAATAAGACGACTGAAACACACTGACACGCAGGACTGACTGGAACAATGAACCGACAGGGAACAGAAAACAGACAGGGCTTAAATACATGAGGATGAGGATGAGGGTGAATTGGTGATTAGGTGAAAGAGAGGCAGGTGGGACCAATTAACCTGGACAAAGAACTGAACAGAACAGGGGAGACAGGACAGAATGTGACAGGTTCCTGCAAGCTCCTGACTAGGTCACCTCCTCTCAAATGGGTGAGCCTAAGACAACAAGCTATGCTTCCTTGGTTTGGCCGGCCGGGGAAAAGCAACACTTAATAATTAATAATATACGGAACCATCCTCTTCTTTTTGATCGAGATCAACTATTTTTGTGAACTGCCTCTAAGCTAAACCAAATCCACCAGACGACGCAGTCACCTGGAAGTCACCCAGATCATTGGTTCGCATCCGGGCCTGCTACAGCTCCATGCCTGAGGCCACGACCTCTCTGACCCTTGAGTCACCGGGAGCTTCCGCACACAAGGTGAAGTAGCCCTGCACGCTGGTGTCAAATGGTCTTTATTAATTTGATAACTTATTAAAACATCCAGATTTGATTTAACCCAGACATCATAGGATCTAAGACACTTAATGCTGATTAGGCAACGTCATCTAGCTTGCACTACATCACCTCATTAATGGCGCTTACACACTAGCACCGGCTCGGACCGGGCGGGATTGGGTATGTTCCTTTCACATCCGGGTGGCCCGGGGATTTTTGGGGCTGAACCGTACGTGTTTTCGGCCCTCATCTGAAGGTGGTCTGACTCGCACCGAAAACCGGGCCAACACACCCACTGCCGACTCATTGGTTGGCTCAAATTCACGCCTACCTTTAGGGGGAACCTCCGATTAGCGGATAGAATCCGCCAGCGGGGGCTTCCCCCATGCGCGCTTCATTATCACTCTGAATGCGGAGGAGTTAAGAAGCCTCTGACTGAAGATGTTTTATCTGTTTCCGTCAGCTGTGATGAGCGCAGCGCGCGCGCGCACACACACACACACACACTGAAGCCACGCAGCTTTTTGTTTAATAAGGAAGAGACCGCAGAATTCTCCGCGCTCCTTTGACCCACCCAGCCGTTTCTCTGTTCCTGTCTGCTGTGATGAGCACAGCGCGCGCGCGCACACACACACACACACACACACACGCACACACACACATACACACACACACACACACACACACTGACGCCACGCAGCTTTTTGTTTAATAAGGAAGAGACCGCGGACTTCGCGCTCCTTTGACCCACCCAGCCGTTTCTCTGTTCCTGTCTGCTGTGATGAGCGCAGCGCGCGCGCGCGCACACACACACACACACATACACACTGACACAGTGCTGCCACGCAGCTTTTTGTTTAATAAGGAAGAGACCGCGGACTTCGGGCAGACTTCTCCGCACTCCTTTGACCCGCCCACATCACTGATATATTCGCGCCAATTTTTCGCGCGCATTTCTGAGACCGCCTATCACGTCCGCATTCCAAAGGGTGTCCTGGAAGACGTGTGTAAACAACCTGGCGGGGCCGGGGCCGACTGAGGCCGACCGATCGGAGCCGACCCGGTGCTAGTGTGTAAGTGCCATAATTGTCTCAGTGTCTTGTTTATAACCATCATTCATAGTAATTGTCCTGTGTCATCATTGATTGAGAAATATAGTATTAAATTTATTTTTATAACTATTTTCTTGACTCTGTCTGAATTCTTCTGAAGTGTGCGGATTACTTACAGGTAAAAGAACCTAGATTAATGTTAAATTAACATTCAAAGATCATTAAGATTAATAATTCATATTTATATGAATTACTACATTTTATTGATCCATCTTTAAATGTGTGGCAATAGCCCTCACGCTACATATAATGGTCGAGCCAGCCAGTCCTGTTATATAATGACGATAACCAGCCAGGTTTTCTAATTATCTAACTATAATGGTCTAGCAAGCCAGGTTACTTTAGATATTTGCTAATTACGGCGAGCCTACCCACGTTATCTATCAACATCCAAACACTTCAGATTGGTTCAACTTTTCTAACACTTACTAATTTGCTGGGTTGAACACAGTGGAAGCCTCTCCACTCAGTTATCTTCAGTTGAGCGCTGTCTCATCACAAGTGCCAAGTCTATCTGTTACAAGCAGTTTGCTATTTGTTGTTTGGTCTCAAAGAGAAGTGTATGTGAAAGTGTTTGCGTTTTATTCATGTTTATGCTTGGGGTAACTGTGGAATCACACCCGTGTTTACACCTCGCGCTAAAATCCTAACGACGGACTGATCATCCGCGTTATTTAATTCCGACGCACATTCCAGATTAGCCGATGTAAAATGCCGGCGTATGTTTAGCTGATGTTCATGCCAGCGCGATTAATTTAGCTGATGTTATATGCCAGCGCTATTAATAAGTTAACTTTCTCTCTGTTTTAACAGAATGCCGGATTTTTTCCGAAGAGTGTACCGCTTTTAGGCCGCACACTAGTCCGTTCCCGTCGCGCATCCGCCGCACTGGGACATATTTCACTGGCGAATAATTACGAGAACCTTGACACCGTTCAAGGCATGCCGTCTCGCCGCATGGTTTATTTTATTAGATTAAATTAAACCGTATTTTTGAGCCGTTAGCCGTCGCTAACCTAGCTTAGTATCACTAGCATTCGCTAGCATTGATAACCGCGACCAAATTTTCTAAATTCAATTCAATTCGTTGTCCACCCACCGTCGCAGCTCCAGACTGCGATCAATTTCGGGATCCCTTCGGGGTCCGCTCCGGCCGGAAACCCGATCCGTACCACGCATGCGTGAAAGGCGTCTACTTCCGGTCGACGCATTTTACGATAGTTACGGGTCAGAGTATCTGTTAAGATGTTAAAAATAATAAGTATCTCTTAAAATGTTTGCAATATTGAAACATTTCAATATAATGTAGATAAAAACGAGAAAAAAAAGAAAACGTCGGACCGTACAGATCGGGTCTACCCGATCCGTACAGCGCATGTGCAGATGTTCTCTTCTTCTTCTGTTTTGTTTAATGGCAGTTTACTCCGCAGTGTACGAGGATACTGCCACTTGCTGACCGAGCGAATTAGCCCTATTGTAAACTGAACTTGCGTTATTACCAATTATTATACAGTCTTTGGTTATTACAAATCGTGTTAAATTTGATTTAGTGGTAGTTGAGTGTGCTTATGCTTGTATGTGTGGAGACGATTGATTGGAATTATCTTGATGTTCTGTTGATAATGTCTACTGTAAACTGTCAGTAAACACTTAATCTGGCTGATGAGTCTTCAGGTGACCTATTACATGTTTGTTTTTATTTGTTTCCCCACACAATAGGTTATATTTTCATTTAAAAGCTGCAAATGTGTCATTGTGATACAGCAAATATTCTTAATTTGCACTACATATCCTATGAATGTTTTCTAATATGAAATGTAATATATTCTTGCACAAAGGCCAATTTGGCTCATCACCTAAAATTTGTTTACTTTCTACTTTTGTGTTAGATTTCTTAGTTTGTCACTTTGTCTTGAAATAACTTTTAATTCTTTGTAATACCATAGTGTAAATTTTCACAATGTTGTGAAATTAATGTTTGAAAATATTCTCTAAAGGTATTCATAGGTTAACCATTTGTTAAATCCAGATTTACACTCATATGTTTATATCCATATAAAATTACACAGGACCACTTTATAATTTTCACAGGTTTACTATAATAATGCGGAACACAGATTACAAGAGCATGAACAACAGAAAAAGGATTGAGAGGATGTTACAACCCAGATTATTTGAATAAATGGCCTGTATTTGTATAGCGCCTTCTTAGGGTTCTACAACCCCCCAAGGCGCTTCACAACACAATCAACTCAATTCACCCATTCACACGCTGGTGGGGATGAGCTACGATGTAGCCACAGCTGCCCTGGGGCGCACTGACAGAGGCGAGGCTGCCGAGCACTGGCGCCACCAGTCCCTCCGACCACCACCAGCAGGCAAGGCGGGTTAAGTGTCTTGCCCAAGGACACACAGCAGCATTCTCTGGCCGGAGCCGGGATCGAACCTGCAACCTTCCGATTACTGGACAACCCGCTCTACCTCCTGAGCTACTGCTGCCCTACTGCTGAATAAGGAAACACATATTGATGGAAATAAAAAGCTTTTTATTTTCAGCGTGTCCTTTCTGGCAGTGTGGTACTCTGAGTACCAGGTACACGCCCAACAGATTTACTTTCTCGTACTCCAAGAAGAATGATCAAAAACTCTCACAAAGAAAAACAGGCATCAAAACACAAACCGGGGGGGGGGGGGGGGGGGGGTACGACGACAGGGCAGACACATTAACTGTTCATTTGGCTGCAAAAGTGGCTGCAGTAGCCTGGGTGCATCTCCTCTGAGTAAAGTGCCCTTAGTTCTCCTCTTTTTCCTCTGCCAACATATCCTGTAATAAAAAAAATAAATAAATAAAAAATCAAACAGAGAAGAATAGTCTCCAAGTGGTATGGTTTTCATCATGTCATGCATAATTGAGATTTTCATTGTATGTAATGACAACAATATAAGATTATACAGTGTTGCATACCTCCGGGGCAGTGTTTGTATGATCTCTGCATTGAAGGCAGATCTCAATAGAGTACATGTTACACCACCACCTCTCTTATCAGGTCGAACCACATTTAGAGATTTGAAGTTTGGGGGTGTTGCTTCTATGAGAACAGGCGCACAGCTACTATCATTTAACCAGATTTCAGATAAAAGCATACAGTCAAGAAGATGAGCAGAGATAAGATCATTTACTAAAAATGACTTGTTGTTGAGAGATCTGACATTTAGTAAAGCCACCTTTAAGGAAATGGTGGGAGGACACTGCGCTGAATGGGACTGATAAGGAACCGCTATAACGTTCCTTGGTCTGTATGAATGAACAGACATATTTTGCCTTGTGGAAATTATAACAGGAATAGGGAAAACTAACATTTCATAAGGTCCACATTTGTCCTGGAAACATTGATAAGGAACATCTTCCCTCAAATCTGGACCAGGTTCATATCAGACAGAGGATACTGAGAGCTGAGAGCGACTTCAACTGCGGATGACCATGACTACTGCCTCTCGGACATGGATGAATCCGGCGGTGGAGAGAAGAGACATCGTGAGGACATAACTGACTTGCCTTTCTCGACTCCCTCTAAAGGTGATCACCCAAAGAAATTTTCTAAACCCAATCCTACAGCAAGCGACATATTGGCAGCTATCCAAGCTCTCCATGGTTTGATAAACATGTTGCACTCTTGAAGAAGAAGAAGAGACGTCCAGCGAATTTCAGGGGTTTTATTAGCTAACAGCTTGGCATACAGCGATTACACACGGCTTCTCTCTCTCTGTGCAGTGCGCACCAACAACCCGCTTCTTCTTCTCACCACCAGTGAATGCCCTCTGGTGGTTCAAAAGCGCCACTGCAACATTACTCAAGTTGAGAATGTATTCTCATTGAACTGATGCAATCATTAACTGATCAAACTGTGGCTTATGAATCAACCTTACACAAAAATAAAAATACTAATAAAGATATTGGGGGTGTCCAGAGTTTGCCAGTAGCAACTAAAATGTCAATTTCCCACACTCTCCCCTCAAAATGTAATGTCGACCCGACATTATGAAACTGAAATGCTATATCTTCCTTTGACATTTCATGCCACCCATGCAAAACATGTAACTAGGCCATTACTAAACAGGAGTCACAGGGCACATAAGTCCTTTAAGATGCAAAATGGGCAAAAGCCCACAGTACGGCATGTATCTCCTCCTTCCATGCCGTATGTTCGCAGAAGATGTCTTTGTGCATGATAACATACATCTGCTCCATCCACAACGTGGGTATCTGCATCTTATGTGAGAGTAAGGCACTCAAAATAGCCATGGCCCAAAAGCAACATCAACAACAGAAATAAATGGCAAAATAACCACCTGAAATTTTTGACTTTATCCACATAACTCGTACCTAAACTACAAAATATAGAACCATTTGAACTGTATTGTGAGCGATGATTACACCAACACCAAGTAGTAATTTCTCATCACATCGACTATCAACATAATATACTTCTAATGTTTTCACCTTATCTATACATGTGATATACTCGGCTGCCCTAACTTGTGATAGGTAAATAACAGTTTTGGCTTTTGTGTTCTGAAAGGATACTTTTTAGATGGGGGCTGGACCTCCCCCTCATGGTCACTGGATGATGACTCAGAAGAATCCTGTTCACCCAAGGCCTGGTCTCCTTCAGTGGTCACATTCTCTGCGCCTGGCATCCGCTGCAGTTCAGTGTCCTCTCCTGAATCTTGATCTTCATCCTCATGAGTGAGGTCTTCATCTGGATAAAACTCAGGAGCATCCGCCCTCAGCTGACTGTTATGTTGAATGTCCGTTCCAGTTTGTAGTCCAATAATAGACCTCCACTCCTCTTCGTCCTCGTCTGTTGTGTTGTTTTTTTCATCCAAATACATTTGCTGTGTCATAGTTTTTTCCTTTCTTGTCTTTCTCAGAGGGTGCTCAACAGGGTCCACTGGGAGAAAATCACATGGCAACAGCAGATTTCGGTGCAGTATTCAAACCGGCCTTTCCCATCTTCAGGCTTGATCTCAGAAACTGGACTATCTGGATGTTTCCTCAGTGTTACCACATACACTTTATCCTCCCAGAATGATCTAAGTTTTTCTGGTCCCCCCTTCTCAAGAACTCTTGATCCTGGGAGCAACTCTGCACCATAAATCTTTTAATCATAATAAGCTTTACCTCTCATCCCCTCTTTGTAGGCTGTTTTAGAGGCGAACTGGTAAGCTTCTGTCATTTTGGCCTTCCACCTCTCAGCATAGTCTGCATGGGATGAACTCTGCTCTTTTGTTTTGAGGCCAAACATCAGATCAATAGGGAGCTTTGGACTGCGGCCAAATAGCAGAAAATACGGAGCATAACCCATAGCACCACTGCGCGTGCAGTTGTAGGAGTGAACTACTTTTGACAGAGGCGACTTCCAATCCACCTTTGCTCCTTCTGGGAGGTTTCTGAGCATAGCCAACAGTGTACGATTAAATCTTTCACTTGACCATTTCCTTGCGGGTGGGTTGGGAATTCAAATCTGAGGACAAAGTCACCAAATATCTTCTCAGCAGCAGTGTGGGCAGCCTTGTTTCGACAGGGATAAGCCTGAGCGAATCGTGTGAAGTGATCTATTATGACCAGGACATACTCATATCCCCCTTTGCACCTTTCAAGGTGCATGAAGTCAATGGACACTAGTTCAAAAGGGTAGGTGGTATGGATGTTGATGAGGGGTGCCTTGGTCGGTCTATTTGGACGTTTATTTTTCAGACAGCTGCACATTTGCGTTATATAGTGTTCCACATCTCTCTGCATATGGGGCCAATAAAAGCGGTCTCTGATGAGATTCATCACTCTCTCTACCCCCAGGTGGCCCATCTCCTCATGAAGCTCTTTCAGAACCAGTTTGTGGAACTTTTGAGGCAAGAGGAGTTGTTCTCTATTGGTTGTTTGTCTGTAAAGCAGTCCATCAGCTCCCATGTGCAATCTGTGTTTTTCTCTCAGTAGAGCTGCAATTTTTTTGTTAAGCTGCCTCCCTGTTTTAGGCCACTGTTTGGATGTTACATAGTGGAGCACCTCTCCTATCAGTAGGTCCTCTTCTTGGGCCTCTTTAAGTGCTGCCTTGGAAATTTGTGCCACTGAGCTGACATCCTGAACTGCTTCCGTAATGAGAGTGTTAATGGTCATTGGGCAAAGCCACGGCTCATTTTTCTGGGATTTTATTGTGACCGACTGTGTTACACAGTGTATCACATCTGGAGGTACATCTTGTGTACAGTTGTCCATGTACTGTTCCATATTTATAGGCATACGCGAGAGGCCATCGGCATCCCTATTAGCCTTACCAGGACGGTACTTGATCACAAACTGGAAGTCGGCCAGTTCTGCCACCCACCTCTGTGCAGTTGCGTTTAACTTGGCTGTAGTGAGCACATATGTGAGGGGATTATTGTCTGTATAGACAGTGAATGTCGGAGAATAGTATAAATAGTCACGAAACCTCTCACATATGGCCCACTTCATCGCAAGAAACTCCAACTTCCCTGAGTGAAGGTGGTAGTTCTTCTCAGCCTTGGACAGTGTTCTGGAGCCATACGCGATCACCACCAGTTTTCCTTGTTGCCGCTGAGAATGGCTGAGAATGAGCTGATGCTCTGTAGTCCACTTTATTACATGTGAGGAGGGGAGTTGACCTCCACCACTTTGTTCCTGGTTGGATCGTTTTTTTTTTCCTGTTTTACTTTTGTTTCTTTGCCATTTGCAAGCAGGTCATAGAGGGGTTTGGCTATGCATGAAAAACTGGGAATATAGCTGCGATAATAAGAAATAAATTCCAGCAGCTTCCTTAACTCACCCATAGTGGATGGGTTCTGCTGTCTTAGAGCCTGTACTGGGGCAATATCAGCAGGGTCCATTGTGTAACCCTCTTTTGTGACTAACTTTCCTAGGAATCGTACCTGATTCTTGAATACTTCGCATTTCCTAGGCGTCAGCTTCACTCCATGGCTTTGGTAATGCCGCAAAACGTCTCTCAAATGGTGAATGTGGTCTTCAAATTTCTGTGAATGAACCAGGTTATCATCGAGATAAGGCAAACAAATTTCATCCCTCAATCCCCACAAGCACTAGCCTAGTGAACTAGACCAAATCTTGCTTTGCAGAGTTTGGTCTAGACACGCTTCATAGGAACCCTCGCTGCCTGTGGCTGTCCAATCACAGCTCGCTATAGTTTTTGTTGGGCCAATCACAGCGCTCTATATCATGGGCCAATCACAGAGCGGGAGTAGCCGATGACGTCAGCGCTGCGGCCGCGAACCCAACCAACATGGCGGCAACTCGGGAAACACGTTCGTTTGAAACGACTTTGTCATCAACATTGGATTATTTAGACTCCAACGTGCGTAAGTCTGTCAGATATACTTAGCGGCTTCTTATTTTTATCAAACAAAGTAGTGCAATGTCCCAGTACACCTGATATTCGCGTGTTTTCATACAAAAACGACAGAAATCATTGATGTTAGACACTATTAAAGCCTCCCGCTTTTCCGTCGCCGTGATTACGTCATGTTGTTCGTCACTCTGATTGGTCCTAGCGCTATCCAATTGCGTGCTGACATTTTGAAAGACAACCGTAGATCCCGCCTCACAACTGAGAGCCGTCAATGGTTCGTGGCCAGACTATATATTCACATATATAGGATGGCTTGCCAGGCTACACAAGCACTCCTCCATTGACCTCTGGAATGCTGCTGGTGCTGAAGATAACCCAAAAGGTATTCTTACCCATTCAAACAGACCCCAGGGCGTGATGAAAGCAGTTAGAGGCCGGCTTTACTCCTCTATGAAGCCCTGGTGATATGCCTTTCCCTGGTCGAGGACCGAAAACCAGGCACTTCCTTTCAGACTGTTGAGCATATGTTGGATACGGGGGATCGGGTGCCTGTCTGGGATTGACCTCTTGTTTAGCTCTCGATAATCACAGCAGAACCGGAGACCTCCATCTTTCTTTCACACACAGACTATGGGACTGGAGTATGATGACCTAGACTTGGTGATCCAGCCTCTGTTTAGTAAGTCCTCCAAATACGCTTCACTTCTTTATGGAGTGGCCTCGGTACTGAGATGTATGTCTTTTTGACTGGAGTGAGGTCACTCAGCTTGAGTTTAAAGGAGCAGGAGGCAGGATGTCCAAAAACAAGAAATAAATAGGATACATGTTAATTCTTGTGAAGCTAATGGGTGATGAAGCATTTTAAACTACAAAGAATGATGAAATCCATTTATCATTCCATTTTGTTAACTAGGCTGTGTGCTGCAAAATGCGCTGCAGTTCGGACACAAATTTCCCGCGCTGTTTTACGGATGTGACACTTCAAGCGCGTTCTCGACAAGCTTCAAAACCGGAAGAAGAAGAGGAAAAAGCTGGCTAGGTGGCGGTAATGAGTTGTTTGCTAGCCGCGTTAAAACCTCAGAAGAAGAGGACGAACTCTGGAAATGGATTCTACAACCAGCAAAAGACCAAGCGCAACTCAAAGCCCACTAAAGAGTGGCACAAAGAAGAAGGTTTTATCAGCGGCATCTCGAGAGTCAAAAAGAAAGTATGAGAAAAGCCGGACAGGGACCCGAATATGTATTGGATACGCTATTGAAGAATGGAGACTGCTTCAACTTGATCTGGGACTGAAAAAGGATGCGGACATGGCTCATTTTCTAGTGACCAGGTAAGGAATAATCGGTAAACATATCAGAGCGGGGTCTCCGCAATTTAAACTAAGAAAATAAAATCTATGGATTTAGATAATACAAGTTTAGGTAATCTAACAAATCTTTGTGCAGATGAACAAAAAACAAGAAGCTAACGGTGCTTAGCATATAGCTTCCTGATCCATTTGAAATAGCTAAATGCAACTAAGGAGTAATCGGATCACTTCTGCGTTTTGTGGACGAGACACCACTTGTCTTTTGAGATAAATGGATGCTCCGTTTATTCTGACGAGAAACGTAAACAGAGCTTGATTTGATGATATGATCTCACCGATGAGTCGGAGAGAGCTAGCGTGCGGTAGCCGGAGAGAGCTAGCGTGCGGTAGCATTTCAGCTGTGATCATGCTTCAGTTTCTGTGTACCACTGAAGAGAACGGACATTTTCCAAACCGAAGATGAATCATTAGAAATATGTCATATTTGACCTACAGTCCAACCTCTAAGCAGGACTGTTACTTACTTCGTCGCTAGACATGGTGCCTTGTTTTGATAATATCGAGCCGCGCTCTGGCTGTACATCACTGTGAAACTTTTTTTTTTTCATAGTGAAGAGTTCATGCGCGCTCTCGTGCCGGGCTGCAGTTACTCACAGTGCCGAGCGCGTCGCTAATGAGTTTCGTTTCATCATCCTGCCTCCTGCTCCTTTAAGTTGCAGCAAAGGGATAGTCCCTACGTCATACTTATCATGAGCAAACGCTTGTTTCTCTTCTCTCAAGAGCTGTCTCACTTTGTCCTGTTGTTCTGGCAGGAGGTGGTCAAGGGGAACTGGGGGATCCCAGTTGTCCTCCAAGTCACTTTTTCCCTCCTTTATACTACCGTTCTCTCTGTTCGTCTCTTTGTCTTGGTCTGTGTCTGCTGTGTTTGGGGTGCCTACTTGATTAACAGCAGGTTTTATGTTTGCAGGATAGATGGTTTTAACCCTCTGCGTTTCCCCTAATATGGCTTTGGCTGGCAACAAAATATCATGTGTAGTACTATTTATAACTGGGATCATGACACAGGACCTACCTCCTTTCATTAGCATCACCACCCCACTTCAAACTTCCATCTGGTAACTGACATGGCTCAAACAATGCACTTTGGGCATCAGGAAGTGCACCTGTTCTGACATTACACTTAACTGTTTTTGTTTTTCCCGCTGGGATGTTTACCGTCTCGTGGCCTGTTTTAACACACCCTTCCCCCGCCCTATCATCTCTGCTTTGCATCACCTTTAAAAACACCTCTGTTTTCTTACAATCAAAAGCAAAAGCCACGCTGACTGCTTCAGTCACGGCGTAAGGGGGATCGATGCCCATCTTAAGGATATGTTCAATCACATTAAACCCGATAATCGGCTGGTCGGCCACCTCATTTTCCCTTGATAATAGTACCGGGACAAGGAGCTCTACTTGTTGTGCGCTACCTGTGGCCAACTTGAAGATTACTTTCACCCACCCTGAAAATGGGATTTGTGTCTGGTTTACCGCTCTACCCTCCAGCACACCTGGGCCCACTAACTCAGCCAGATCCCTGATCGTAGTTTGGGGGATGTTCTTTTGTCTCCACTTTTCATTAATGAGGCTGACCTGTGACCCGGTGTCCCATAATGCCTTTGTCTCCACATCATTTAGAAAACAAGTAATCATGTATTTTTTTCCAATAAGATTAAGCAACTGTGTTTGATGATTACGGGACAGAAAACTAACACTAGCTGTCTCCTTTTCCTGTGAGGTCAAAACAGTTTGAGCAGTCAGTTTTGTCTCTAATCGTTTGATACTGTCCGTTATTAACTGGTACATGTCTTGACTTTAGCCCTTTTTATAAGACACACCATGCCGGCAAATCAGCGTAAAATTACCGCAAAGTGTTTCTTATGAACGTGCCATGGCGGCATCACATTGCTGGAATTTTGCGGCATTCGTGCCGCCACGCTTGGTAGTAATATTGCGGTAATATTGCGGCTTAGCCGGTCTTATAAACGCACATTAAGCCTTGGCGCAAAAGAGGGAGGTGTCATGACCATGTGATGAATTAATGCCGAGCTCCAGCCGGGAACTATGTTGAAAATAAAAAACACGGCCATAAGTTTTGTTTTTGTAAACACAACCAGCTGAGATGATAAACTGGAGCGATGCAGAGCTCCAGGAGCTTCTCTCCGTTAGATCTGCAGCTCAGATCATCTGACAGCTCACAGGGACTGTGGAGGACACACACCTGTAGCTGACTGGGGAAAAAACTTAAGTAGCGCTGCTTCGATCGCAATAAAAAGCAAGTTATGTCCAAAATACACGGAAGTCCGCGACAGCGTAGAGACCGCCCCCATACCTCCTTTTTGCCGCCATCGCGTAATCTTGTATAAAACTGACATGATTGCGCAACATTACCGCCACGGTCTGAGCTCTTATAAACGAACTTAGGCTCCCAGATGCCGCCTCGACGTTGCGGCAAATTGGCGGCATTGTTTTATAAAAGAGGCTTTTTTTCATTCTGAGACTTTGTGTCCACCATAGGTCCCAAAGGTGTGGTGGCAACACTGCTGGCAGCAATATTTACCTGTCCACTCCTTTTTCCTTGCCTTCTTCCCATTTTGCACTCCCGGGACAAATGACCACTCATTCCACATTTAAAGCAATGATCACACGGGTCATCTTTGCTCTCTGCCTGACAGTTTTTGCAGCCCCAACTCCTGCTTGCCTTTCGGTTGTATGATTCTCTGGGCGAATCACAGATCACCCTCTTGATCTCCTCCATCTCACCTTTAAGTTGGGTTACCATATCCAACAGCTCAGATTCAGCACGAGTGGCGGTTGGTACAGTTTTGGGGCCTTTACCTTGTAAAGTACTAGGAGCAGAATGGTCTTGTCCACCTCCTGTCGCCGTTGACACAGGAACTAGCTGTGTTTCCACCCGAAGTTCTCTGATTTTGGGTTCCTTGGTTTGTTTTTATAGTTTTTGATATCTTTCCCATTCAAGGCTGGCTGCTGCATTTATTTTTGTTATCAGCACATCATCAGTGACTGCGGGGTCATCCATAAACCACTTAAGTTGGAATTTCAAACCATCACTCACCAGTCCTGTTTCCACAGCCTGCAGAAACTTCCTCTGGATCAGTTCAGGACTATATTGCTCTTCAGCACCGGGCTCTTTAGAAGCCACTAAAAGCCTTTCCTTTAATTCAATGGCCCGAAATAGGAAGTTCTGGGGTGACTCATTAGAGTCCTGAGTGATATTTATCAAACGGTTGTACAGGTCGGTGGAACTGTCTTCCTTATAGTGTCCTCGCAGAATCGTGCGCAGTTGTGGCAGTGTAAGGTCTGACTTTATCTCCCACATATCACGCAGGCTCAAGCCTGGACTCACTGCTCGGACCACTGCCTCAATAATCTCAGCTTCACTGTGGTTTTTCTTGAGGCCCATGTCAATCTGGTTGATTAAGTTGGAAAATGACAACTTATATCGCTGTCCCTTTTCCCCAATTTGACCATTTATCCTAAACTCTCTTTTTATGGTCACTTCTGGTGTTGGGGAAACTTGTGAAGCTGATGGCAGTGTTAATGTAGCTTTAGCTTGTGGTTGGCCCAGTACCTTGGTTGTTAGCCTCAACATTTCCTCTTCCAGTTTTTTAGTTGAGTCTTGGAAACTTAGCTGGAGAGCTGCATATTGCCTTTGTAAGCTGGCAAGTGCCTCTGCATCTTGAGTAGGGCCAGCTTCTGCTACCGTTGGCTACTGGTCTTTTTTTTTTTTTTTTTTGCAGAATTAGCTGTAGCTAATAACTTTAGCAGAAATGTGCAGGCTATGTCTTCCTCTTCTGTTTGAATAACATTTTCCACCTCCTCGCTTATTATTCTTATCAGTGTGTGCCAGGGCTTAATTTGAGCCGGATCTTGCCGGAACAGGATCCGGGAACTGTCTTATTTTGAAGGGACGCGTTCCGGTAACTGTCTGCTAGGATACGTTAACTCGCGCTGCTACCTCATGATTACAGTGGGTAAACGCATAGACATAATAATTGATAGACCCCCTATTGGCCGCTTGGGCGCAGGAAATGCGGTCGCCATCTTAGATCGGTCGAGCTTCCGGCAGACCTTTTCCTCTTTTCTACAGTCTTTGCGGCAGACACGAACCATAACAGCAGCAGTAAACATGATGCCTGAGCTCTGTGCGGTTTATTCTTGCTCTAATCGGCGGACTATTGAGACCATGGCTCGGGGGATAACTTTTCACAAGTAAGTTCGAGCATTTTTGTAAATATAACTTTGTTGTACTATATTTGTGTCCACCAGCAACACCTCCTAGTTAGCTAACGTTAGCTACATGTTTACTGCTGGTGCTCCCCTGACAATGAAGGCTAAATGAGACTATTAATCATTTATTCCAAAACACTGACTTAGGTTACAGCTGACAAGAATGCTGCTGTAGAAATCAAACAAATCTTCCTGGTATCAGATATAGCTCATGTCTCAGACCCTCCCCTCTGACTGGAGAATAGTTAGCTAACATGCTAAGAGTTTTGCTGTGCAGAACTTTTTTCTGGTTTTACCCTTTGAGGAGTTTTAGTTCATTATCAATAGAAATGCAGTTTTTAGGTTAAAGAAAGGTTCTAAGAAATCTTAAAGAAGAAGTCAAGAGAATAGTAGTAATAACACAAGATGAATTAAGAAAATAGCATTGACCTCCTTTGTACAATATTGGTAGACTCTAATCTTCAAATTGCATGTTTTTGTTTTCTAGGTTTTCCCACAAAAGATGTGAGGAAGAAGTGTGAGGCTTCCTGCAGCTGATTTATTATGATTAGAACTGGGCTGTGTCAGATGGAGTTTGTTCATCTTCAGCTTCCTGGTTCTCCTTCAAACAGTAAGTGTATCATAAGGCCATCAGCATTCATAAATGTACATATCCTTTTATCAATCACAAGGCAGAGTGTAATACTTATCCCCACATACCTTGTCTTGATGTTATTTGTCAAAAATTAATTTATTTTAATAAACGTCCTAAGAATCATGTCTAGGTGCCCCAGAGTTTTCACAGCACCAGAGGCCCCCTGATGTAAACTGAGAACCACAGGTGTGTACTATAAACAGTATATTATTGTCAAACATTATGCTTGTTTGTTTTAACCAGAAAAGTGCAGAACTACATCCAGAAGAGCCAAAGAAAGCCTGTCTGTGACCTCCCAGAGACTAACCTCAGCCTGATGATGTGAGTATTTAAACATCATAACACTAACCCTAACCTAAACCAAAAGCGTATTCACACCATACCTCTAAACCATGTTTTAGGGCATTTTGTCATTGTGATGCCCAGCCAAATGTCCCCACAATGTGGAAATGTCCACACGCTACAGGTTAAAAGTTAAAATTTGTTCACTTCAGCATATACAAACAAGTACCTCAGAGAGACTCTATTTTTGCCCCTCCCACTCCACACACAATACAAAGCAAGTCTTAATGTTGTCCAATTCAATTTTTGGAAATTACCAATGCAAACATGTTAAATAAATATGTTTCTGTTCCTTTACAGGAGGCTGTGATTGGTGGATGTTGAGGCTGCCATGAACAAGATGATGCCAGAAAACCCAAACTAAACACAGATGTGTAGCTGTCATGCTGGATGCCACAGCCGTCAGACTTGATCTCATTGGTTAAGTCTGTGGTTCTGAAGAGAAGGCTGCACCACGTGGCCAAACTCACCTCTCTTGAACTGCAGAAGGGAGCTCCAGATAAAAATTCTACAAAGCAGTCCTCTTCCAGGGGTTTTAGCTCATGTAAAGCTTTCAATTACTATTTTAAAAAATTCTCAACACAAATAAAACTAACTCCTTTAAGCAGTTAGTTATTTTTTTTCTCTCTTTCTCCCTGTGTGCTGTTTGGCTGTAATCAGAATTGATGTCTAAGTATTGAAAACAAGCCTTACAGTTTTATTCTCAGAGGTGGAGCGTTATAGATTCAGCTACACACAAAAATACAACAGAACCAGAATATCACTAAGCAGTCAGTTCTGACAGATGGTTTGTCGAGCTCTTGTCATTCAGACTTTGTTTTAGTTGTTGTCTCTCTCACCCTCTCTTTGAGTTATATTGGTACTATGTGTATATGAAACACTCATTTATTTAAATTGTTATAAGAATTATATTGTATATATTAAAATGGCTGAGTAGTACTTTCTGCTTCTCTATAATATATATAGTGTGTTTTTTTTTTAAATACCTACCATAGATCTCACACTTGGTATATAGTCCTTTTTTAATTATTTTGATTCTCATTGTTTGACTGTGATTTTTATGTGTTTGATCCTTTTTTTCTATAGGTTTTGTCACTAGGCAGTGGATAAGAATCCCATATGTACCCACAGCAAACCCATTATGATTAAAAACGCTCAAACATGTGTCCTGTATCAGAGCTACATGTGTGAAGTTTACAGAGAAAAAAACCGCATCAAAATCGGTTCAGTATTCAAGGAGTTATGGTTGATTTAACATGCTGACACTTCAATGTCTCTGCAAAGAGAGGGGGGGCGCGACCGATCCAAGATGGCGGCGCCACCGCTCGTCAGCGCCCATAGGCAATAGCGGCCACGAGGGGTCTATCAATGTCTATGGGTAAACGAGGACGCTGTGTTGGGCAGGGACTTCCGGGTGAGTGGTTTATTTGTCCAATTTCATACCTAAACTTTTCACGTTTCTGCAAAATCGCCGTTTTTAAGCCAACTAAGCCGTTCTGGTTTCAGCAGTCAGTAAAGGAAGGAAGGGATTCATCTTGGTCACAAACGATCTTTGTTTTAGCGTGTCGTCATTTGACCAATCACAGTCGCGGAAACAGACGCTTCGGCAGCGCCGCACCCGCACGGCGCTCACGAGCAGCGGCTTTGAGCTTAAAGGTTGTCAAATCAAACAAAATCCCCACTAAATAACACGGTTTTCTGTCGAGGACTGTAGCAGATTTACCTCCTTTCAGCCTTTAGAGATTTTCCCCCGAGGCTCGTTGTGTTTTTTTTCAAGTCAAGTTCGGAGTTGAACATAACCACCGCCAGTATTTAACTCCATTAAAACCAGTAGCTGTATAAATGAAAGGTTAAAACCTAATATTAACAACATAAATACTTTTTCTGGTGAGAAATGGCCACCAGCATGCTGCAGCCTCACTCGTGTCAAAGTCATCCTAATATATTGATCTGGGCAGCGGAAGATTTAAGGAAGCTGGAGTACAAACACGTGATGAGATCATTTCATAATGTTGTAACATTTCTGCAGCACTAAAGCAGAGTTGTAACATTTTGACCTTAGCAGTGGTTTATTAAAGTATTCAAGCAAACAGCTGAGATAAAGCTGCATCTCCCTGCAGCTCCAGCTCTTCCTAAACGTTTAATCAGAACCAACTCATCAGAGCAGCATGAACACAACAATAACCTCCTAAGAACTCTGGAATATGTTCAGATAATAATAATAATTCATCAAACTTATATAGCGCTTTGTTAGGACACTCAAAGACGCTGTATGCACTCACACATTCACACACTGCTGATGATGGTAAGCTACTGAGTAGCCACAGCCGCCCTGGGGTGGTCTGACAGAGGCGAGGCTGCATTGTTGCGCCATCGGCCCCTCTGACCACCACCAACAGAGGCAATTCGGGTTAAGTGTCTTGCCCAAGGACACAACGACGGCGACAGACCGAGTGGGACGCGAACCCGCGACCTTCCGATTGCGGGGCGTCCACTTAACTCCTATGCCACCGTCGCCCCGATGTTTTCATGTTTGGTGTTCTGTGAGTTAGTCTCACAGTAATTCTTAATTATATGATGATCCCTAATCATTTCCTGATCATTTTTGTCAGGCATATTTTTTCTTTTGTTCTGAGCAGAGGGACTGTCTAAACCTCATGGTAGAAAATGGTTTGCATTTTGCAAAAAAATCACTTTGATGATCTTTTGTAAGTATTCCAACAAATTATTGTAGCAATAAAAGGTATGTAAATGTCAGAGGTCCCTACAAACCCACTGGTGCAACTCTGCAGTATGCGAGGACCTTGTGACCTTGTGAGAAATTTGTGTAAACTTTGGGAATGTGGGCACAATTATAAGTTATTCGTCAAAAACTCCATTAATTATGAGCACCGTGCCAAAAATTCTACAAGCCGGAATGCAGGAGAAAAAGCTTACTACAGAGGAGCTTTTGGTTACATCAACGGCCGCCGCGTGCTGGCGGATAACTGATAACTGAAAAAGAAAATGAATAGATGTCAACTCTGAACTTTATACGTGAAGAGGGACTTTTGACAGTTCTTTGGATGGGGTAGGAGGAACCAGCATCACTGTTTTTTCATTACTCTTTTACTCAGAAAAGAGAGGAAAGTAATCTAAATTTTTTTTCTCTTTTATTCGAGTTCGATATTCTTATCTGTTTTTTATTTTATTTCTTTCCATTATTTTGTTCTCATGAATGTTATGCACAAGTTTATCCTTTATATCGTTGAACGCAAGAGGTCTCAGGGATAATGTTAAAAGAAAAGTAATGTTTTTGTTCTGTAAAGGGCTTAAAGCTCACTGCACCTTATTACAGGAAACTCACTCAAGTGGCGCTGATGCCACGTTCTGGTCAAACCAGTGGGGTGAAAAAATCCTGTTCAGCCATGGCACTAATCACTCTGCTGGAGTAGTGCTGTTTTCACAGATGTCCTGGGAAGGTTGTGATATTTCAGGCAGACAATTCAGGACACTGGATGGCAGTTGTATTGAATGTTGATGAGTCATATGTGATATTAGTTAATGTTTATGGGTATACTTCTTTAGTTCAAAATAAGTTCATGCTGGAAAAAATAACTGATGTTTTATCTGAGTATAAACGATCATGTAACACAGACCATGTATTATTAGGTGGTGACTTTAATCTCGTTCCAAATGAATGGCAGGATAGATATCCCCCAGACAGAACATTAACCAGTGGAATCCTACTTTGACACAGTTCACTTGATGAGAATAATTTAAGCGATATATGGAGAGAAAAATACCCTGGAGTTACTCAATTTTCATGGATCAAACCAAATGGTAACAATATGTCCAGATTAGATCTATGGTTAGGTTCAGCTTTATTATATACATATGTTTCACATATTTCTATCTCAGCGGCTCCTTTAACAGATCACAGTGTCATTGTTCTAAAAATAAACCCGGAAAACAAGACACATTTTCGAAAAGATTATTGGAAATTCAACGCAGATCTTTTAACCCTTGGAGGTTCCTTTAATAAAGGCTACATTGAGGACCCTTCGCACAAAAAGCTGTATTTTAACAAAAAGTGTAATAAAAATTATATAATATTTCAAAAGTCAAAACTTTTTTCACACAAATTATTTCCTTAGCTTCAGTCCTCACCAAACAATGTAAAATAGTTGTGTGTTTTTGAGATTTAACCCCTTTAGCGCCATGTTTTGTAAAAAAAAAATCAACATTGTAAAAAAACAAAAAGTTAAATAATTTTTTTTGTGTTATGTCCAGAGGACCTGTTTTGGGGGTGAATTGTCAGGGCCCTGGAGAGTCACAAATGAGAATAAAACATTTTATTGTTTACCCTGTATTTTTTTGTGTAGTGTCAGATAATAAGAAAATCTCACTTTCAGGTCCCTCTGCATAGAAAACTGCTCAAACAATGATAGTCATTTGATATTTTTTTGGACCAAAAAAGTGTGTGTGTGTGTGTGTGTGTGTGTGTGTGTGTGTGTGTGTGTGTGTGTGTGTGTGTGTGGTGTGTGTAGGGGGGTGGGGCTTGATGACCTCGAGGATGGGTCTGCCCAGCTCCACAGCCGGCAGTGCTTTCGCCCCGGGGGCGGTGCAATCCAGCTGGGTAGAGAATCCCAAAAGCAGCCCTGTCGCTCTGACCTCCGCGTCACCCGGCGTGTTTTCGGATCCTCTCCCTGTTCATGTTCCGAGCTATGATGTTTAGGATTTCATCAGTAAAAAGAGTTTTCTGTCCGGCTCACGGCGTACCGTGTGTGTGTGTGTGTGTGTGTGTGTGTGTGTGTGTGTAACAGTAACAGTTTCTCCCTATAAAGATCTGGTGTCGGAGCCTCTGCATATAGACGGTCAATCTCTTTTATACTATCCAACAAATCTACAAGTCGTTGTCTGTACAATTTCCTCTGGTATGCTGTGTATGAGATTATTTGACCGCGGAGATATGCTTTCAAGGCCTCCCAGACAGTGCCGTGGGAACATATTTTCCTTTGGGGGTGCTGTGATCAGCCACACACAAATGCGCACACATGTTTATATAGATATATATTTATATGTAGTAGCTATATATAGCCTAGTAGTAGTATATAGTTGCATTTTTATTCTTGGTTTATTCTTCGAAATAACAGCTTATTGCCATCAACACTGAGGGAAAAACCCACAACGACATGTAAGAACTTCCAGAATCCACACCGAACCGCACACTCTGCAGCATCCACCCACCCCTTCACGCACGTTGCCTATGCAACTAACGGACAGATGCTCTGCAGGCTCTTCCCTCAGCGGAGTGCACCAGCTGGGCATACGCTCGGGCTTAACCTTAAGTCCAACGTAGATTTGAAAGTAGCTCGTTGTTAAGACGAGTGCACCACTCAGGCGTAAGCCCTTCAGCCGCTACGCCCAGGTGTAACTCATCTGGTCCACACCAGGCGTAAGTTGGAAGATCTAGCCTAGAGTCATGAGCGTGTAAATAAGAAACAGATATATGTGCAGACGGAGAACCTGGCTCAGAGACTCACTGAGGATGCAGCTGATTCATTTGTTCTGTGCGTAAAGCGTTCATGAAAGACAGCTATCACCAGAACTGTTTTATTCATTAAACAGCAGAGCGTTGTGTAATGTCTGTAATAATAATCCATACGATAGCTGACCTATTCCGATCATTTTCCTGGATGCAGCGTTCTCGCGCTGAGGAAGTGTTGCTGCGCACACGGCAGAGGAAATCTGTGCGTAATGGCACCGTCGTCTAACCGCGTCACTGTTCAACAGCTAAATAATCACAACATTGTGAAGAAATAGGTGTGTTAAATTTCTAGGATTGAGTACATATAAAAAAATAAACAAATAACAGTGAATGTGTCATTAAATATAAACATTAACATTAATCGTCTAAAGTCGATTTGAAACAAACATAACATCAAATGAACATGAACTATGGTCTAAATAGAATAGATGGTCCGACACGCTGTAGCTGCATCATCTGACGCTGGAGGAGTTGAATGTCTAAGTTTAATTTTTCTGCAAGTTCCAGCTTTTCTTGTTGAGTCTTTAACTTTGATGTTTCCATTGTGTAGATCTGCTTTTCCAGAAGTTTTTTAACTTAGCTCACCCTCCCTAGTCTCTTCTTCGTTTCTGAGAGGAACACGGCCTTTTTGGGAAATCCTCGTGCGTCATTAATGTGCGGCTTCCCTCCTCCGGTCTGTCATTTGAATCTAAAATGTTTAATATTGTTAATAAAACATAGGTGTGGATAATTTAGGACTTCTTCATGAATGACCTGGCTGTCAGATCGGTCCCTTCCTCAGCGCAGCGCTCATCCTCCCAGATCTATTTATCAGGTGACATGTCGGAGCTGAACAACGCCATAAAGGCCGACAAAACCAGGAGAATCCGCTCCAAAAATATGCATAATCATAGAGCTGTATGGCAAAGCTTTGGAAGAGGACTCCCGCCAGTCTGGGGATTTTAAGAGCAGACTGGTCTTTTTTGTTCGCGACAGATCTTTCCATTTTCTCACCTTCTCAACTGTACGCACTCAGCCGTCACACTTTTATTGGCAGCTGTGATCATTATCCAAATTTTGTAGAAGGATGCCTCCCTCTTCCACCCTTGCAGCGCTTGGCCTGATGCGTTAAGGCAACGAGCACAGCAACACTTGTATCCTCGTCAGCGCGCACGAGGTGGTGTGTATGACATAAATCAAATGTAAAAAATAAACATTTACATTTTTGGGGAAATAATACTATGTATGTGTAGTAGTGTTCAATTAAATTCAAAATTAAATCAAGTAAAATACTTTGGTTTAATTTTGCCTGCAGAAATTCAACATGCATATCATTTGTCATCCACCAGGGGGTGCTGAAGCACCCTCAGCACCCCTACTTCCCACGGCCTTGCTCCCAGACCACTGTCATTTGTACATCTGGAGTTTGATTCAGATCCATAAAGTAATCGAACTGCTCAGACACCATCCTCTTGAAAGCAACCTTGGATAAGAGCAGTGGATCGAGCCGCCAGGTACGCCTGGGTTTAGGGCAATCGGGTAGACTAACCCCGAAATTCCACTATCTCCGCTCCGATCCACCCCCGCTCTCCGCCGCCGCTCACTTCCGAACTCAATTCACACTATACCCGCTCTACAACGGCTCCGCCCCGGTGCGGAGACCTGAGGTGCGCAAACAGGCATGCGCGGGAGTTTCAAGATCTCGCGATACAGTCCGAGCAATAAATGCGGAAGTTAGATCCAAACAAATCATTCTGTGATTAAAATATTTTTAACACGGTCTTCAAATGTGTAAACACGTAAAAAATGTTTTGAGACGAATGTGTATACATGTAATAGTCATTAGATAAAAATACCTGTGCATATGAAACAAAAAAACGCTTTTGTTTATAGATTTATTGTGAAAAAACGGAAGTTGTGCTTGCTCACTTTCCTGTTGGGCGGTTGTGATTTCTGTAGATTGACTGCGGAGGTTCTCTGGCGTCCGGCAAAAATATGATCGAATCTATTTTTGCCGGATGGCGGAACGGCGGGCGGCGCACTGCGCCGCACGGCCGCAGTAGTGGAACAGCTCTGATTGACTACAAAGGAACCGTTTTTGCTGCGGAGTTTGTGTCGCAGCGGAGCGGAGCGGAGATAGTGGAATTTGGGGGTAATGCTGCGTTCACACCAGGCTTGACGTATGCGTCGCCAGCGTCAAGTTTCAATGTTAAGTCTATGGTAAGGCGCGTCAGAGCTGCTTCAAAGTCCTTGCGTCGCTTTGTGAGCGTTGGGCACGTCAAAGCTTGATGCTTTTCACGCTTTTCAAGCTTTGACGCAAGCGTCAAAGCTTGCAACGCAAGCGTCAAGCAAGTTCAGCTAGCTGAACTTTCTGCGTCGCTTTACAAGCGTCAACCAATCAGAGCGCGAGTTGATACGTCACAGCAGAGCGAGGGAAGAAGGCGAATTCATTCAGCTATGGAGGACAAACTGATCGTAGCTGTTTGTAACCAGCGTGAATTGTATGACCCGACCTGCTACGCCTACCGAGATCGGAATAAAAAGGACCTTGCTTGGAGGAAGGTTGCTGGAGAACTTGGCGTGTCGGGTGAGTGTTTTTTCAACGTTAACGATCCGCCATTGTTACAAACATCCGGCAACAGAGAGCCGCGCACGCGCTCTTTCCTCCCTTCCCCTCCCTGTGGGGCTGACGCAACCGTCAAAGCAAGCTGCGCCAACGCAAGCTGCGTCAACGCAAGCTGCGTCAACGTCAAAAATATATAGGCGTCAAAACGCCACGAAGTATGCGTTGTTTGACGCATACGTCAAGCCCGGTGTGAACGCACCATAATATCTATCTGCACAGGACTGTGGTCTGAAATTACTATACTGTTATATTTTCACTCTATTACTCTGGGGAGGATTCTATTGTCCAGGAGGTAAAAATCTATCCTCGAGTAAGAGTGATGAACAGGGGGAAAAAAAGAAAATTGTTTAGTAGTGGGATTCATATGTCTCCAAGGATCATAGAGGGCTTATGATTTAATAAAATTATGAAGGACAGCACCTGACTTTGAAACCTTACTATTTGGCCCAGGATTAGATCTGTCTAGTTGCGGATCGAGCACACAATTAAAATCACCCCCCAGTATCAGCTGATGGGCTGTGAGGTCCGGTAGCATCTTAATAAGATAAGAAAAAAACTGAGGGTCATCCCAATTCGGTCCATAGATATTCGCCAGAACTACTCGTTGACCATACAAACTACCAGTCACTATTATATATCCCCCCTTGTTGTCAACTACATTTGACTGTGGCACAAAGGGGACCCCCTTTTTAATAAGTATAGCCGTGCCCCGTGTTTTATTATCATTTTTAGAAGAGAATATCTGTCCTATCCATGGCCTCTTAAGTCTTGCCTGTTCATTTGAACAAAGGTGAGTTTCCTGCAAATATATCACGTCAGCCTTAAGAGATTTTAAATGTGTGAAAACTCTACTGCGCTTCACTGGATTATTTATTCCCTTTACATTCCAGCTCAAAAAAACGGAGATAGTTATTATTCTGAACAGTAACCATGGGTAATTACTATACTTAAGATATCCATGAAAAACACCTGCACCTGTCACAGAAAAACAAACTGAACAAAACAAAAAAGAGCCTAGAACATTTATGCTGATCTACTAATTCCCCTGAGATCGCATCCCCCCTCCCCATTGGCTTGCTGCAACTAATAACCATTCTACCTTAACCCAGCCAACCCCGAACAGGGTGAACAATAATATCCAGAAACATCTAACAAGTTCCAAACTCCAATTTTAACAGACTTGATTATTGTAAAATAAAATAACCTTTGTTCTCTCGTAAAGAAAGGCATCATGCATTTATACCTATACCACATTGCTGTATCTAAAGCAAACACCAGGTAGTAAACTATGCACAGACTGGAAATATTCTGTACAATCTGTATGTACGTCCCTTACAAGTAAAAAATAATAATGAAACAGAATTATACATTGGATAACAATAATAATAATAATAATACCTAATGCTGCGACCAGTATGTGTGGGACAGTCCTTCTTCTTCACACACTGAAGTGGTCTGGACTCCAGTTGTGTGTTTGTTAAGGAATCATTAGCTACTAAATCCACTATGGAGTGGGTGTGAAGCTTAGGTAATCATTATGTAATCATTAGATCCTCATTCGTTCATCATTAGTTACTCAGTAGATACGCCGATTTTCGGAACACTATTGTAAAGTGTTACCCACTCGATCATCTGTTAACACACAGCAGGTTTTTTGGTCAAGTCTGTTAAAGCATGGAATTCCATCTAGAAAAAAGATTCTCTTGTTTGCATTATTATGCATCCAATGACCAACCATAATACTCTGAAAACAAATCCAGTGAGTGAGTAATTACAAAACATAACCTTTTGTGTTAAATTTCCTCTGATTGTGTGGTTTCTCAAAGCGGTGGTTGCTTGCTGATCTAAAATAGAGGAAGAAAACCCAGTTATTATCTTTTTTTAAACCTGCAAACATGCAGCTCACATGTGTTGTGCACATTCAGGTGCCTGTCAGGTGAGACCGGCAGCAAGTCTGTCCTTTAGCAAGAAGGTGAAAGGAGACCCTCTCCCTCATCCACCCACAACACAAACCAAAAAGGCTGCCTCTTCCACTGCTTGAAGACAAAACTCAACCTCTTCTTCTCCACTCGCTGCCAAAATGATGCTTTAGCAGTGACAATCCTGACTGTCCTAGCCCCGCCTCCTCCAGGGAGGTGCCTCCCTGGCACCACCTCCATGACCCCACCTCCCCAATATCTGATTTGATTTCTCCCTTTGGAACAAAACATACAACCACTTTTTTCTTTTAGTGAGACAAACTTTGTGGTTTTAAAGATGTTTTTTCATACCAGCTGACATTTTCGACTGTACAACCTCTCCTCGATGTCACATTCTGATCTGGTTTATCAGAACCAAACACAAGACCTTCCAGGAATCTCCATTGATTGCAGCTCCCATAGGCTTAAAAAGGTTTATTTGTTAAAGTAGACATAGATAAAAATGGAAACGCTAATTAAAAACAAAATGCCAGGTCAAAATTAGCTCCTGTTAGGAGAGTTAAATTGTAAGTTTTGATCAATACGCAAATTAAACCTACTGCAAAATTTACTAAAATTGCCAAGTAATTGTGCTTTACACCCTTTTGGTAAAAGCGAACCACTGAACACAACATAAAAACCAAAATCTAAGAAAATAGGTGATCCACTCTTCCTTAGTGAGCATTGGCTGAATCAGAAGATCAGCGTCTGTTACAGTTTGAAATGATGCACGTATTTATGCTCTGGCTTTTTCTAACCGAGCTACTTTTAAATTAAATGACTTAATTAGCATGCTAACTGCTGTTTAATCCTTCACTCCCAATAAATATTCTGCTACGGTTTATTACATAGTAGTTTAAAAAAGGGGGTAAAATCAATTCATTCTTTTGAATATCTTTTTTTACATGCATCTATTTTTATTCACTGTAAAAAGTTAGGAAAACTCAAAATTGTAAGGCAACAAACTTCAACTAAGTTAGCTAATTAAACTAAGTTTTACTTTAGAGCTAGCGCAACTTTCTAATTTATTTTTCCCAAACTTAACTGGTAGTTGTAGAGACTTACATTTTTAAATTGGAAAAACATTTAATCCTTATTTTAACTCAAGTGTAATTGGCAGTAACTGAATTTTTAAAATTGTAACAGGTTTTTATTCCTGATTTATACTAATTCCAATGGAAAATTAAGTTCCACAACAAATTTCAACTGTAGGTTGCAGTAATAAAGTGTTTGTGTGTAAATAATCTAGCAGTAAAATTATTAATTGTGTTTATCCATCTGGAGAGATTTTGAGACTTTGTTTTAACTTGGAACATAATGGCTCCTCATTTTGTAATGCAGATATAGAAACCACTGAGGATCTTTTTTGTTCTGTGAGTTTGTAAAGGGTTTCTGGAGTGAATTGCAGAATTAGACTTTCGCCGAGCCCCGCCCCCCTTAGTTACTGTTGCCAACTCCGACAATAAGTGGATCAAATACTGCAGCTCCGCAGATTTCCGTGATGGAAAGAAGTAGACAGATGCGTGTCAGCGACATTTTTTGGAGCAATTTCTCCTCAATTTCATCCAGATTGAGGCAAAATGGGTTACAGGATGCAGTGGAGGGATACATTAGTGTCGGCTCCGCTGAGCGAAGCGTAGCAGGGAACAAGGAGTTTGGGAGAAGGTCCGGCATCCGGGGACGCGTGGATCCGAGGAGCGGTGGGCGGCGATGCGGTGTCCCTGTGAGCTGTCAGCTGTCAGATGATCTGAGTTGCAGGCAGCTCTAACGGAGAAAAGCTCCCGGCGCTCTGCATCGCTCAGTTGATGATCCCAGCTGAGTCTGTTTATAAAATGTAACTTTTTATGCTCGTGTTTACTTTCATTTTCAGTTCCCGGCCGGAGCTCGGCATTAATTCATCACATGATCATGACACCACTCGCTGTTGCGCCAAGGCTTAATGTGCGTTTATAAGACACACGGTTGAGGTAATATTACGCTGATTTGCCGGCACGGTGTGTCTATAAAGGTGGCTGGCTTGATGAGGAGGTTCTGAAGGGAAACGAAGGAGACACGACTACTATCGAGGCTAATGCTTAGTAGTAAATTAGGCTTAGCTTCATCATTTTGTTTGGAGCTGTCGGATAGTAACGGTTGCTATGATGTGTGATTGGACAATAGCCGTTCTGAGGGCGGGGCCGGCGAAAGGCTAATTGGTTGGCTTTGAGGCTATGTAATCCACCAAAACCTTCTAAAGAGAACATATTGATTGGTTGTTTTACAGCAAATAAAAATATTGAACATTGTTAAATGTTATAATTATACATAGTAAAATTTTTCATACACAAATTCCAATATGCTAAAACTCGCCCTACTTTCATTGCTTTTCATAAAGAATTGGTTTATTGTTTCTCTTCTCTGAAAGTCACAAAAGGGTCCAAAGCTTCAACTATGAGTGACACTGTGAAGAAATACAAACTGAATATTAACCCCTAGCAAAAATTTGTCTAATGATGCTTTGCATTTTATTAGATGTTTAATTTGCATATTGACTGTTTTATTTTATTTTTTTCTTACTTATACTTTATTGCTTGCTGTGTTTTTATTTGTTTGTTTTTTCACATTGTTTATTTTATCTGCACTTGTCTGACTGTAATTTCAGTTATGAATGGATTATTGTAATGTGCCATGTTCTAAACAATAAAAAAATAAAAAAGAGGGATGAACCCATCCAATATGGCGGCGACGCTGTTACGCTCTCCAGCGCCCAATGGCGCGTCTACGTAGTCACGCCTATGGTCTGCTCCGCCTCCGCTTCGTTGAGAACCAAATCAGGGGCGGCCTCTAAATAGTTTGCCCGGAAGTTTTTCGAAACATCGAAAGTTTGACAGGAGTAGTTTGCTACTCGTGTCTCACGTTATTCCGCAGAACTCTTTTGTACCAAACAAAATGCCAAGCGGTGCTTACGGGGCTTCTCTGGCCGGCGGGGCCTTTGATGCGGAAAGCTTTGTGAAACAACCGCACACAATTTTGCGCTTCTTGAGCTGGGTGAGTAAGCGGCAGCTAGCTGACAGCTGTCATCACTTTAACAGATGTTTGCTGCTGAAGTCCATCACAAACTGGTTTACTCTAGAAAATGTTAGCATTGTGTACTGATACTACGACAGTAAGTTTTTCTTTCAAGTTAGAAACGTTCTTAAATTTCAAATGAACTGTTTACAGAGCCTTTGTTTCTTAACGGTAGCTGAAAGTAGCCGTTTGCTGTCATGCTTACTCACTGCTGTGTCCCCGCACACAACTCATAATATTATTTAAGCCTCGCTTTAACACGAGGGGCTTGTATTTTCCACTATGTACAAACTGTGGATTCAGCTGGGCTTCCCTCTGGGGCTGCTGTGCGTTCCACACTAGTGGAAACCAGGAAACGATGCCTGCCTGCGTCATCTGTTGCTACCTGCTTTGCCCTCATGGATGCACAGTGTTATGTTTCAGATGAAGATTAAGGCGTTATTGCAACATATTTATATTTAATAAACAGAACACTTAATACACTTTTTAACACAAGTGTTTTTATATTTTGTGAAGATTGTGTTTAAAAATTAGTCATTTAAATGTTTTCATATATAAATTAATTAATTGCAAAACATGTTAATCTGTGCCAGGGGTGTCGAACTCATACTTGCCAACCTTGAGACCTCAGGATTAGGGAGACATTCAAAAGGCCTGGGGGGGTTGGGGGGGTTATACATATACACTCACAAGTAAAAAAAAAAAAAAAAGATTTTTTTATTTGACATAATAATTATAAAGTATTAGGGCTACAGGAGCTGGGACACAATCTTAGCTGCCCCAGATGTTGTCCAGTAAAACAATAATCCCCAGACTGGTATATTTTTTTTTACTTTATTGATAATCACTATGCTGTAGATAATTTATTGACGCCCTGTTTACACCACGTTGTAAATGGGACCCATATAGCATATATATTGATTGTTTCACCTCCTTTGATCAGTGCATCATTCAGTAGTTTTCACAAAAGAATTTTATGATTTTCTTTCCTTAACAGAATGGACACTTAGGGAGCAGACAGTCTATTCTACACATTATTTAAATAGAAATACAAGAAAATGTTTTTTTTTAGCCTATGTGAGTTATCAGACTTCCAACTTAGTGTCTTTAAATGTATATTTTGGCCAAATCCACCTTTTTAAATGCAGCAATGTTTTTCCACAGCCCTGCAGTGTTGTGAGTTTCATGAGCCCACAGAGTTTAAATAACTTAGTTCTGCTCTTGAGTATCAACAGTGATGCTCATAAACCTTTAGATGGGCTTAAACTGTTATGCTGTTGGTGTGAAAAGCAGGAATGTGATCCGTTATTAGGAACCAGGCAGCAGAGAACGTAATTGACTTTAAAACATTCGTCTTAACCGTGTTAAAAACCATCAATTCTTTCATTTATCTGCCCAAAATCGTGGCTTTTTCACTGATAAGAAACGTGTTAATAACGCAAATATATTTTAATTTAGCCTCGTCGCTCTTATTCTAATCATTTACTTCCTCAATAAATGGCTGAGCGCTGCGCGCTCCCGCAGTGGGAGGTTCAGAGCAGAGCTGAGTGAAGTTAGCTTCCCACCCACGAATGGTTAGTGCTACGTTTGTGCTGGAAGCTGCTGAAGATGGTTTGCTGAGCAGCATGCGCGCTGCCGCTGGAACACAGACAGCAGCAGCGGTTAGGCAGAAATTTGCATTGTTGTCCGGGTGGAAATCTGGAGAAATTCGGGAGAATGGTGGCTCCGGGAGATTTTCGGGAGGGGCGCTAAAATTCAGGAGTCTCCTGGAAAATTCGGGAGGGTTGGCAAGTATGGTCGAACTCCGGTCCTCGAGGGCTGCCATACCACATATCTTAGTGTTTTCCCTGTTTCAACACACCTGATTTCAATCAGCAGGTGATTAGCAGGCTTCTGGAGAGCCTGATGAGCTGCTGCTCAGGTGAATCCACTCAGTTGGAACAGGGAAACAACAAAGAGGTGCAGGATGCCAGCCCTTGAGGACTGGAGTTTGACACCTGTGATCTATGCTTTGTTGTACGTTATCTGTTAAAAACCTCAGGAATTTAAACTTCTTGAGCTCGACCTGATAGGTGTTAAATGTCTAGACCAGCCTGGCAGATGTTTTTATTTTCTTTTGGGTACTTTTTGCTGAGAAGTAATCATTTCCTGTTTTGTGAAACATGCAACTCACAAGGCTGGACAGTTTGGACTTATGGGAATTTTCTTGTTGCAGGTATTCTCCATTGTGGTCTTTGCAACCATTACAGCAGAAGGTTACACTAATACTGTCAAAGTAGATGAGAAAACGTGCATATTCAACAAAAACAACAGTGCCTGCAGCTACGGGGTGGCTGTTGGACTTCTGGCCTTTTTGGCTTGTGTTGCTTTCCTGATGATGGATGCTTACTTTCCAAATATCAGCAATTCCAAAGACAGGAAACGCATCGTCATTGGAGATCTGGCCTTCTCAGGTGATGTTTCATTATAGACTCAGGGTGTCCGCGGGGTTTTAAAACGTATTAAAAAGTGATAAATAAAAATTGTCAAATTTAAGGCCATTAAAAGTGTTAAATTTGGTCTCAGAGGTATTATTTTTTCCAAATTAGGTATTATTTTTTCAGACTATCAGGTGTCCTATTCTGATTTAAATTCTATATGCTTAAGTTCACGTTAGTTCGTTTAAATATGGGCTTTAGGGGTGCAACTGCACGCACGAGGGTCCGCGGATCGATCACGTGGAGGACCGAGGCGCCACCTGTTCAATCCAAACGAGAAAAGCACAGCAGAGGTCATGGCTAGTGGAGGAGGAGAGGAGCTTAAAAAACCACCACCGGCATCGTTTAAGTCGCATGTATGGGAGCATTTTGGCTTCCCTGTAAAATACAAAGATGATACAAACGGCAAAAACGAACACACGCGTGCCTCTATGCCATACCAGCCTGACGGCGCAGCGCCGCACACACAAATGTCCGATCGCTATGAAAGCAGGAAGGGAGGTGGCACGCGCAAAATGCCTGGGACAATTGTTACATTAACGTGATGGGACCTGAAGTATTGATGGGGACAAATCTGTAAACGAGGAGTAAAGAAAAACAAACAGCGCTTCAGAAAGTTGAGGAAATGAGTGAAAGCAGGACACGCAGGGAGTGAGCTTGGCTATGGCAAGCCGTTTTCACATTTAATCAGCAATCGGCCCTCTCTGTAATTGCTATTTAGCAATACTTTCATTGATCCTAGTACTAATTGTGTTCTTATTAATCAAAATTGCAAATGAAGACATCAACAGCTATGCTGTTACTAGTAGAAATGATAATGAAGGATATCCATAATAACAACGGCACTAGTAGGAATTAAGGTTGAGATATCTCACAATCCCTAAAGACCTAAGATGACCTTTTTAACATATATTAGGCAGACTGGATGTGTATTCCAGATATCTATAATTCTATTGTTCCTGGTAGAAATGAACATTCCATACATCCATGAGAACATTCTTACTGAATATCTGACATGTTCATTCTACATAGTCAGAATCATTCAGTTAAAAAATGTTTGACGTTATAGATTTTATAGGACGTAACTGCATTAAATGAGTCTTGAGTTAAATGTTTGTATTTAATAAGCGTTAAGCAGGAAAATGTTGCACTAAGTGTTCTACAAAATTAATGAGAGAGCAAAGTTATTTGTCTTTTTTTTTTCTTTTCTTTGTGCTGATCCAAAAAATGATCCAATCCGTGACTCAACTCTGTGCTACGATCTGAACCGTGAGTTTTTTGATCCGTCGCACCACTAGGGCACATGATCAAAGATCTTGTCTCTGTCTGAAAATGATGACATCATATTCAGTGGTCGTTTGGCATCATCTCAGAACACGGCGTGCTCAACCGTCTATGTAAATAATAGAAAGGTCACTGATTAACACTTGCAATTCAGTGTCGTGATGGTTTTAAAAAACATCTGAAGGTTGTAAAAATAGGTATTAAAAAGTAGTCAATTTAACTGAAGGATTACTGTATATACCCTTACTGTATATACCCTGAGACTGAATAGTACAATGAAGGAACTGCTACCTAAAACATGAAGTTTTTTGTCATCATACGTCACTTTAACCTTCTTCTCTCTTTTTTTATATGGGACAGCTGTTTGGACGTTCTTGTGGTTCATCTGCTTTTGTATCCTGGTCGATCAGTGGTCCAAAACAGATGCTTCAGTCATAGCCAGTGCTGCCAGAGCTGTCATTACCTTCTCCTTTTTCTCCATCATCACCTGGGTGAGCCTGTGCCTTGGTTTGTCTCGTCTGGTTCAAATGTTGTTGCAAAAGACAAACAAATGACAAACATTCAATCTTTTCTCAACAGGCTCTTTTGACCTACTTTGCATATACGAGATATGCCCAAGGAGTGAGTGAGTTTACGGAGGATTACACAGATCCAGCCCAGGACCACACCACCCCATACCCACAAGGTCCCTATGGGAACAGTAGTGTCTCCTCAGGATACCAGCAGTCCCCGTTCTCCAACAACCAGGGCAACCCAGGAGAGTACCAGCCTCCAGCTTACTGAGGCACTGAGTCAGAAGTCTGAGAGGATGGCCTGAGGAAACCCTCGGGTTAACCCTGAGTACTCCCACTTTCTTGCTGTGCAAATGTTTGCACATGTTTGGGGTGCACTGTTTTTAGTTTGCTGCATTGTAAATTGCACATTGTTTGATGAATCTTTTCTGTTTTTGGAGTTTGAAACAACTTTGAAAATGTTTTATCAATCACCTGTTAGATTTTTCTCTTGGTTAAAAGAGAGTTGGTCTTTGAGACCTTTGTACTACAACACTTTCAAAGCTCCTTTTGTTTTAGCTAGAAATGTAAGATCAGAAGCAAACATTTTTATTAATCACGTATAAACAACTTAAGTAGCTTTTACTTTTATCTTAATGTTGATGTGCAGCTGCCTCCCTGCAGTTATTCTTGTTTGATCTAAAAGGAAATCCACTAAAACTAATCTATAGATTTCTTCTGAAATAGTTCTTAAACTACTGAAATTGCTTTATTATCAACCACTGAATGTAGCCTCAAATGCACTGAAAGGAGTTGATATCTTTCCACAGTTTTAAGTTTTGTTCTATTTTTAAGAATCTGGTCATTTGTTGTAGCCAGATCAGTTTGTCCAAAGCTGTTTAATGTGCATCTTTGTATTTCAGATGCAGTTTTAGCTAATGGTAAAGACAAATTGTTTTGCTTTATAGAGGTAAATTGAAGATCTATTATCTTTCTCAATCCTCTTAACTCATTAGCTGCCATTGACGACTTTAGTTGTCATTTGCATTTTTTTACGGGGCGGGCGTCGGAACGATCCCCCGCACCGTGAGAACAAACATCACGTGTCTAAAGCTGATCTTCATCCGTGTATGTCACACATCACGTGATCAGGAAGCAGAAAATCAATGGATTACGAGTTTGTTTTGGGACGCTGTGAAAAAAACGATGCGCCGAACCGGAAATGCTTCTGCAGCAGCGCTTGGGCACCAGATTGTGAACAAATGGATAACGCTAGAAATACGGTGATTCTTCCTGATGTAAGAAGTGAGTCTGCTCTTTCTTTTGGTAGTTTTGGCGTTTACATGATCATAGAGCACAATGTTCTGTGACTCTTCAAAAAACAGTAAAAACGCTCAAAAACGCTGGCAGTCAGGGGCTTTCTGATCAGAAAACGGCTGGCAGTCAATGAGTTAAAAACAGGTTTGTAATATTCAATCTCACTTAAACACAATATCACTTGTTTTTCCTCTTGATTGTTTTTTTTTTAATCATTGAATTTTATACTTTTTTGTGATTTCTTTCAGTGGCTTTGGAATAATTAACTGTTCAAATGCCTTTTTCAGTGTTTGCAGATTTGCAAAATAAAGACAGTTCTCTTGTCCATTTTGGTCTGTCTATTTTTTATATCCTGTTGCAAAGAATAAACGGTCACTCTTCAGTTATCTTGCACGCTCCTTTAGTAAATATTTGACCTGGGAGTTGTGCTTCTGAATGTGGATGAGCTCATAAACTGAAGAGAAAGTTCTGCTGTTGTACAGGTAACTACTGCCTCTATCCACGTTGTTTTTGAGTAGCCTCGTGGAGAAACGCTGATGCTAGCAACATCCGGTGAGATACCGGAAGTAGCACATACTCATTGGTTTGCATTGTGAGGTTTTGTTGCTAGTAGCAGTTTATTTGAACATTTGAAGAGGATTTAAAAAAATATTTACCCCCGAAAAATGTAGTCACGCGCCTCAGGAAGATGTTGCGCTGTTGGCGCTTGTAACAACCAGAGACAATTAAATCTGTAGCTAAGAGCGATGTTTAGAACATGCACCTCCAGAGTGAGAGAGCGTGCAGCTGTAGCGTCGGTACGGTTCTCGCCGCCTCTCCAGAGATGTGGAACCCAGAAGGATGTGGCTGAAAAATCTTAACTTGAAACCACCACAAACTTTATTTGTGAGTTCCTTTCATTTTATTGTGAAAACCCCCAGAGAGGAACACCCGCATCCTACTTTGTAGTTGGATATGACAAACCTCCGGAGAAGAGACGCCGAGTAGTAAAGAGATCTGACAGCAGTCTCACAACAGGAATTATTTCATGTGTACAATTTTCTGAATAGTTATAATTTAACGTGTGTTTAGACTGCTGTTAGTAACCTAAAAGTGCCATCCTGCTGTTTGTATTTCCCCTGATGTAGAAACTAAACCCAGGCTTGGAGATGAGGGATTTAAGGCTCTGACTCGGCTCTACGTCTGCTTTTAAGTAAATAATAGAATAGAATAGAATAGAATAGAATAGAATAGAATAGAATAGACTTTATTGATCCCTCAGTGGGGAAATTCACTTGTCACAGCAGCACCATCACTCAAAAGGTAATTAGAAGAAGATAAAAACAAGGATACATCTATATACACATAGGCAGTAATCTAGTATTGTAATCCTAGATCACTAAAAAAACCACAAATAAAGATGAAAACAAACTTGGTACCAGCACTATGCAGCATACTGTAAGAGACACAGACAACAATGTGAATCCGGTATTGCACAAGTATAGAACACATGAATATTGCATTGGTGTTATTGTGTACCAGGATGATACCAGCACAGCTTAAACTGAGGAGTTCTACACTCTTACAGCAGAGGGGATGAAAGATCTGCGATAGCGCTCAGTTTTACATCTGGGATGTCTAAGTCTACCTCTGGAGGAGCNATCATACTGTTTGAATCATCATTATGTGAAATTTGAATCATCATATAATATCATAAATGATGGAGGAAATAAATGTTCCTGTTTTCATATCTTTAATTACACATTTAGGATTCATTCAAGTAATGCTAATCATCATCAGATAAACATTTACTAATAATAGTATTGTGTTTGAATGTTAATTCGCACTCACATTAAGTTAATAAGTCACACCACATTAAGCTGAGTCATCTTTAAGTGTTGATGAAACTGGTGTCTGAGGTAACTTGGTAACGCCTACTCTAATGTGTCCAAATTTGATTTGCTCAAATTCATAAACAATTAGAATAATAAAACCTCCGGCTCGGCCAGAAGACTTCAGTTCCTGAAGGAGTTCCTGCAGAGTTCCTGAAACAAACCAAGTCCTGACTAGGTCACCTCCTCTCAAATGGGTGAGCCTAAGACAACAAGCTATGCTTCCTTGGTTTGGCCGGCCGGGGAAAAACAACGCTTAATAATTAATAATATACGGAACCATCCTCTTCTTTTTGATCTAGATCAACTATTTTTGTGAACTGCCTCTAAGCTAAACCAAATCCACCAGACGACGCAGTCACCTGGAAGTCACCCAGGTCATCGGTTCGTATCAGGGCCTGCTACAGCTCTTCATACCTCAGAGGCCTCCTCACTGACACTCGTCAGCCACGACCTCTATGACCCTTGAGTCACCGGGAGCTTCCGCACACAAGGTGAAGTAGCCCTGCACGCTGGTGTCAAATGGTCTTTATTAACTTGATAACTTATTAAGACATCCAGATTTGATTTAACCCAGACATCATAGGATCTAAGACACTTAATGCTGATTAGGCAACCTCATCTAGCTTGCACTACATCACCTCATTAATGGTCTCAGTATCTTGTTTACAACCATCATTCATAGTAATTGTTCTGTGTCATCATTGATTGAGAAATATAGTATTAAATTTATTTTTATAACTATTTTCTTGACTCTGTCTGAATTATTCTGAAGTGTGTGGATTACTTACAGGTAAAAGAACCTAGATTAATGTTAAATTAACATTCAAAGATCATTAAGATTAATAATTCATATTTATATGAATTATTACATTTTCATTGATCCTTCTTTAAATATGTGGCACTAGCTCACGCTACACAGATGTGTGTGTGTGTGTGTGTGTGTGTGCGCGTGCACACATGCGTGCGTGAGTGAAAAGTCTCAACATCCCCCACACTTTTGAGAAGCCCCTGAGCATAGTCTTGCATTAGGAGGAACCCAGGGCCAACCGCACCAGCATATGGTCTGACAAGGGGTCTGAGGATCTCATCTCAGTACCTAATGGCAGTCAGGCTACCTCTGGTGAGCACATGGAGGGCTGTGCAGCTCCCCAAAGAAATGCCACCCCACACCATTACTGACCGACTGCCAAACCGGTCATGCTGGAGGATGTTGCAGGCAGCAGAACGTTCACGGAAAATTCAACAGAAAGTTGAACCGAGCTCACTCACACACAAGCAGGTCAGAGACAAAGGACAAAGCAGCCGTGCTGCAGGAGGAGAGAATCAGTCAGGAGTGAAGGGGGAGCTCAGAGCAGCAGACAGAGCAGGTGGGTGACTTCTAAGCAACAATCTGGACCACTGAGATCATCATCAGGAAATGTGTTTGTTCATTTTGGGTAAAAAAATAGACTATAGTGTCAAAATAATGTCTCTGAGCCAATGGCTCTGCCCACAACCCAGAGGCAAATCTTTAATGAGCTGCGTCCACTATGTAGAAACTAAGTCCTAGAAAATGGTACAGGTTTTATGATTTGGGCTAAAAACAACATAATCAGTAGTTTAAAGACCACTGAGAACTATTTAAAATGGCTGAAAAGATGATCGGAGTGGGTCTTTAAGTGTTCCCTTTATTTTTTTGAGCAGTGTGTATTAAATTAATGCTCTTACTAGAGTACAAGCTTTGTCTGGTGTACATTTCTCCTATAGGACATCCCATAATTAACATGTTTGCATCACTCATCAGCCCAAAAGCCAAACACACAAAACNGTGATTCTTCCTGATGTAAGAAGTGAGTCTGCTCTTTCTTTTGGTAGTTTTGGCGTTTACATGATCATAGAGCACAATGTTCTGTGACTCTTCAAAAAACAGTAAAAACGCTCAAAAACGCTGGCAGTCAGGGGCTTTCTGATCAGAAAACGGCTGGCAGTCAATGAGTTAAAAACAGGTTTGTAATATTCAATCTCACTTAAACACAATATCACTTGTTTTTCCTCTTGATTGTTTTTTTTTTAATCATTGAATTTTATACTTTTTTGTGATTTCTTTCAGTGGCTTTGGAATAATTAACTGTTCAAATGCCTTTTTCAGTGTTTGCAGATTTGCAAAATAAAGACAGTTCTCTTGTCCATTTTGGTCTGTCTATTTTTTATATCCTGTTGCAAAGAATAAACGGTCACTCTTCAGTTATCTTGCACGCTCCTTTAGTAAATATTTGACCTGGGAGTTGTGCTTCTGAATGTGGATGAGCTCATAAACTGAAGAGAAAGTTCTGCTGTTGTACAGGTAACTACTGCCTCTATCCACGTTGTTTTTGAGTAGCCTCGTGGAGAAACGCTGATGCTAGCAACATCCGGTGAGATACCGGAAGTAGCACATACTCATTGGTTTGCATTGTGAGGTTTTGTTGCTAGTAGCAGTTTATTTGAACATTTGAAGAGGATTTAAAAAAATATTTACCCCCGAAAAATGTAGTCACGCGCCTCAGGAAGATGTTGCGCTGTTGGCGCTTGTAACAACCAGAGACAATTAAATCTGTAGCTAAGAGCGATGTTTAGAACATGCACCTCCAGAGTGAGAGAGCGTGCAGCTGTAGCGTCGGTACGGTTCTCGCCGCCTCTCCAGAGATGTGGAACCCAGAAGGATGTGGCTGAAAAATCTTAACTTGAAACCACCACAAACTTTATTTGTGAGTTCCTTTCATTTTATTGTGAAAACCCCCAGAGAGGAACACCCGCATCCTACTTTGTAGTTGGATATGACAAACCTCCGGAGAAGAGACGCCGAGTAGTAAAGAGATCTGACAGCAGTCTCACAACAGGAATTATTTCATGTGTACAATTTTCTGAATAGTTATAATTTAACGTGTGTTTAGACTGCTGTTAGTAACCTAAAAGTGCCATCCTGCTGTTTGTATTTCCCCTGATGTAGAAACTAAACCCAGGCTTGGAGATGAGGGATTTAAGGCTCTGACTCGGCTCTACGTCTGCTTTTAAGTAAATAATAGAATAGAATAGAATAGAATAGAATAGAATAGAATAGAATAGACTTTATTGATCCCTCAGTGGGGAAATTCACTTGTCACAGCAGCACCATCACTCAAAAGGTAATTAGAAGAAGATAAAAACAAGGATACATCTATATACACATAGGCAGTAATCTAGTATTGTAATCCTAGATCACTAAAAAAACCACAAATAAAGATGAAAACAAACTTGGTACCAGCACTATGCAGCATACTGTAAGAGACACAGACAACAATGTGAATCCGGTATTGCACAAGTATAGAACACATGAATATTGCATTGGTGTTATTGTGTACCAGGATGATACCAGCACAGCTTAAACTGAGGAGTTCTACACTCTTACAGCAGAGGGGATGAAAGATCTGCGATAGCGCTCAGTTTTACATCTGGGATGTCTAAGTCTACCTCTGGAGGAGCTGTCCATGATCTCCACAGTGGAGTGCAGTGGATGGGAGGGGTTTTCCAAGATGGAGGTCATCTTCCCCAGCATCCTCCTTTCACACGTCTCCTCAACAGAATCCAGTGGGCAGCCCAGAACCGAGCTAGCTTTGGTAGCTAGCTTGTTCAGTCTCTTCCTGTCTCGGTCAGAGCTGCCTACACCCCAGCAGACCACAGCAGAATGAATAACAGAGCCAACAACAGAGTGATAAAAGGATTTTAGCAGCTGGGAGTTAACTCCGAAGGACCTCAGCCTCCTCATGAGATGGAGGCGGCTTTGGCCCTTCTTATACAGAGCATCTGTGTTGTGGGACGAGTTCAGTTTACTGTTGAGGTGAACACCCAGGTACTTAAAGGTGTCCACCACCTCAATGTCTGCTCCCTGGATGTTTACTGGTGAGTGAGGAGGAGTGTTTCTCTGGAAGTCAATCACCATTTCCTTTGTTTTACTGGTGTTCAAGCGAAGGTGGTTACGCTCACACCAGTCCACAAAGTCCATGATGACTGACCTGTACTCCTGGTTGTCCCCCTCAGACACACAGCCAACGATGGCCAAGTCATCAGAGAACTTCTGGAGGTGACAGCTGCTGGTGTTGTAGGTGAAGTCCGAGGTGTAGAAGGTGAAGAGAAAGGGTGAGAGCACTGTACCCTGTGGAGCTCCAGTACTGCACACAACCACCTCAGACGTACAGTTGTGCAGCCTCACGTACTGTGGCCTGTTGGTGGTAGTTGATCCATGAGGTCAGATGTTCGTCCACTCCTGCACCCCTCATCTTCTGCTGCAGTAGACACGGCTGGATGGTGTTGAAGGCACTGGAGAAGTCGAAGAACATGATCCTCGCAGTGCTTTTTTGTATCTCGAGGTGATTCAGAGCCCGGTGCTGCAGGTAGATGAGGGCGTCTTCCACCCCCATGTTTGGTTTATATGCAAAATGAAGTGGGTCTATTTCTGGACTCACCACTGAACGCAGATGGGTGAGGATGAGCCTCTCCATAGTCTTCATCAGGTGGGAGGTGAAGGCGACAGGTCTGTAGTGGTCTGGTTCCCTGGGATGTGATGTTTTGGGGACTGGAACCACACAGGAGGCCTTCTACAGGATGGGGACCTGCTCCAGTCGAAGGCTCAGGTTGAACATGTGTGTGACCACTTCACACAGCTGGTCAGCACAGTCTTTCAGCAGTCTGGGGCTGATTCCATCAGGACCTGCTGATTTTCTGCTCCTAAGCCGCCTCAGTTCTCTCCTCACCTGGTCCGGTGTAACTGAGAGGGGGTTGTGAGGGGGGGCTTGTTGCTGATGAGAGTTGGTGGAGGGGGGAGAAGCTGATGAATGGTGTGAAGTTGGGAGGTGGGGAGTTGGCTGGCTGACTGGAGGTGGTTGGGGGGTGGTGGTGTTGGTGGTGCCTGTTGCAGCAGTGGGGGGATTGAGCAGTGGGATAAGATTGTGTCCCAACTCTTTCAACAAAACACAACCAACATTGTTACTATGGAGGTACTGATAAGCCTCAGAGCTTTTAAGATTGTTTATTGCCTCGCTGTCAGACGCAACTGAGTTCAGAAAGTAGCTAAAATGCTACTGTACGTTAGCTTTGGCCAGACTTTAAGATCATCCCCCCACCTCTCTGCTTCAGTAGGCAGAAGGAGTGTAATGGTGTCCCGTTTGAGCTGTGACAGCTGGTGTTCATGCATGTTTTCAGTCTCTAAAAGCCCAGAAAAAGAGGATTAGCATGAAGGAATCGCATCGTCTCAATGTAAACAAACGCGGACCGGAAGTTGCTAGCATCTTTCGCGCAAAGCATCACGGGCCGTAAGAATAACGTGGATAGGCATCGGGGCGGAGTGCACCAGCTGGGCGTACGCCCGGGCGTAACCTTAAGTCCGATGTAGATTTGAACGTTACGCCCAGCTCGTTAAGACGAGTGCACCACTCAGGCGTAAGCCCTTCATCCGCTATACCCAGGCGTAAATTTTGTGCCCATCTACACCATAGGTAAGTTCTAGCCTAGAGTTGTTGTATGATCGTCTAAACAGCTTATATGTGCAGACGGAGAAGCTAACCTGGCACAGCTGAGACTCACGAGGATGCAGCTGATTAATTTGTTCTTAAAGCATTGATGAAAGAGGCTATCGTCATTGTTTAAGCACTATTTTATTCATTACACAACAGAATATTGTGTGTCTATAATAATAATAATAATCCATATGAGCCATAGTTGACCTATTCCGATCATTTTCCTGGATGCAGCGTTCTCGCGCTGAGGAAGTGCTGCGCACACGGCAGAGAACATCTGTGCGTAATGGCACCATTGTCGAACCGTGTAACGTGTTAAACGGCTATATAATCACAGAAATGAGAAGAAATAGCTGTTAACTAAATAGAATATAAACACAATTTACTACATGGTAAATGAGAGGCTGACTTGTTCCGACGCGCTGTAGCTGTCCATCATCTGACGATGGAGGAGTTTAATTTCTAATTTTAGTTTTTCTTTTTCAAGTTCTAGTTTTTCCTGTACAGTCTTTAACTTTGATGTTTCCACCTCCACTCTGGATCTCTATTTCCAGCAGGATTTTCTGAAGCTCATCCTGGTCTCTGATGTGGAGCTGTCCTCCACCGGAGGCTCCGGTCTCTCATTTGAATCTAAAATGTTTAGTATTGTTAATGAAACGAAGATGTAAGGATTATTTAGAGCTTCTTCATGAATGACCTGCCATTGGTGGCTAGGATCTGTCCTTTCCTCAGCCCAGCGCTTTATTATCGGGTGACACGTCCAGCGCTGAACAACGCCGCGGTCACAAAGGCCGACAAAAGCAGGAGAATCCGCTCCAAAAAGTGCATAATCATAATCATTGAGCTGTATGGCGAAGCTTTTGGAAGAGGACCCCCAGCAGTCAGGGTTTTTTAAGAGCAAAATGGTCGTTTTTGCTCTTGACAGGAGATCTTTTCATTTATTCCCTCAACTTTACGCACTCAGCCGTCACTGTTATTGATGGCAGCTGTGATCATCTTCCAAACAGCGTTTGTTTGTTTGTTCGTGTTGTTACATTTTGTAGAAATATGCCTCCCTCTTCCATCCTTACTGCGCTCATGCCGATGCGTTGCTAGGCAGGGAGCACGATACGCCCAGGCGCAGCTACGACTGGTCCTAGTCTGAGTTGGTGCACTCGGTACTAACTCCAGTCCTTAGCTAAGTCAGACGTAAGGGTTAAGACTGGCTGAAGTTACGACCAGCTGGTGCACTCCGCTCCAGGACTGGAATTGAATACCCCTGCGTAGAGGTTTTTGTTACACTTTATTCTTTTGTTTCATGATGATAAATTATGATAAATTCAACTTAACAAAAAACTGGGAGCAAGCTTTGGTTCATTTTAAGTTACAGAGGATGGTTTTCTTGTTTTCTTGCTGCCTCCAGAGACATAATAGACATGAGGAGATAGTAGAAGTCACAATGTCCCAAAATGTCAGGTTAATAGAAAGGTTTGTATCTGGTTAGTGAAGGAGATCATCAGCTGGGTAAACTATCAATAAATGACTCCTGCTGCTGTTATTATGATCAGCAAGAATAAAACAAACATCTCAAATATTATTGAAAGTTTAGGATTTTTTAAAAATGTTTTAGTGTTTTCTGCGTTAAATGGTAAGTGGCCTGTATTTGTATAGCACCTTCTTAGGGTTCTACAACCCCCCAAGGCGCTTCACACCACAATCAGTCATCCACCCATTCACACGCTGGTGGGAATGAGCTACAATGTAGCTACAGCTGTCCTGGGGCGCACTGACAGAGGCGGGGCCTGCCGTACACTGGCGCCACCGGTCCCTCCGACCACCACCAGCAGGCAAGGCGGGTTAAGTGTCTTGCCCAAGGACACAACGACAGCAACAGACTGAGCGGGACGCGAACCTGCAACCTTCCGATTGCAAGGCGGCCACTTAACTCCTCCGCCACCATCGCCCTAAACAGAATTAAACAGAACTTGGTTCATGATTCAGCATTTCAGAAATCAGACCATTGGGTTCAAACAAAATAACAAACTAAGCCAAACATTTCATTTTGTGTTATTTATTTCTTACACCCCTAAACATATACGTTGATGTTACACCCTACTGCGGCATAAATATTTGATTCTGCTTCAAAGACATTAAAATATGGACCCATGATGGATTTGATCAACTAAATCAAAGGCAAGAATTGGACGTGTCCTCTAGGTTTTCTGTATTTAAGATTCTGTCTGCATCTCCAGAGCATGTTTCTCCCACAGCCTGAGACGTGACTGTTGAATGAGGAAGCAGATTTTTTCTTTGTTAAATCTTAAGTGTTTAAAATGTTTTACACGCTGACATCGTCCTAAGGACTGTTCATTGAAGAGCTTTTAGGGTGATGGCAAGTTGTGTCTGACAGGTTTTTGATTAAAAAAGCAAATATCTGACATCTTCTATTCATCGATGAAAACAAATCCATATGAAATAATGGTGATGCATGGAGATATCGGATCGAATCATGAGATTAGTGAAGATTCACACCTCTAATCCTACTAATGCTGCTGCTTGTTTTTATTTCATTTCCTCTGCAGATCTGGGTCAATGAAGGAACAAAGCTGGTGTACTTCCAAGGCACCAGAGATACACCTTTGGAGCACCACCTCTACGTGGTCAGCTATGAGTCTCCTGGAGACGTGGTCAGACTAACCAAACCTGGATTCTCTCACAGCTGCTCTGTTAGTCAGGTACTGGATCGTACACCTGTGTGCATGTATCACCAGTCTGGTTCCTTATCAAATCAACCCCCACGATACTGTTGACAAGTGCTGAAGGTAGCAAGAAGAACCAAAGCTAAAAGTAGAATACATGATCAAATGGAGCTTTAGGGTTTAAAATGGCTTCAGAGATTACAGATGGAGACAAAGATGATGGTTCCTTTTACTTCCAGGCTCCGACATGATGTGAACAAAAAAGTGAAACTCTTGTGCTTTTTATTGATGGTCGGTGAACAGATAAAGTTAATTGCTAGCCTTTATATTAGCTACCGGCAGAGTAAACAGCTATTGCTGTAAAGCAGGATGAGAGGCTACCACTAGTGTTCCTACCCGAACCACAAAACTGTTGAATGCAGCTTTTGGTCAGCAGAGGGCTTCAGAGTGTTGTCCATATCAAGCTGCTCAAGGTGAAGGCTGAAGAACCACTGAAACGTTTGAAAGCCATAGCTTAAAGTGTTAAAAACACTTGAGGGTTGCTTTAAAGTTAAATAATACAAAAATAATTTAATGGTGATTTTTTTGTTTTTGCATCTCATAGAAAGACACAATAGTAAAAAAATGCTCATGAAAATGTTCAAATGCTGCGTGCTGGCGACGACTTTATGAATGATACTATACTTTAGTGAACTTAATAGATAAACGTGTTTCTTCTTATTCAGGTGGAGATTAGGTATTCTCTCCGGTAAAAATGAATGGCTAATTTCAACTTAATATACTTGTCTGAATAAGAAGAACCTCATATATGAACCAGCTGGAGAGGCAGACAGACTCCTGGCTGTTTAAATGTGATGATTCAGCGCTCCGCTGACACGCTGGATCTGAAGCAGGTGCTGTTTTAAAATCAGGAAACATTTCTCCAAATGAAATAACCAGAAGTCTGCCAGACTCTCTGATAGAAGGGCTTCCACTTTCCACATCTGGAAGTGCTCGACATTGCGCTCATGTGCACATATCTCTCAGACGCGCTCCGAGCTCCTGAGCGCTGCTTGTATGCACTGTCAGCAGTGAGATGCGGAGAAAGTGAGATAATGCTCAGATGATCTGATAGGAATCTTCTCTTGATTGTGTTACCGCTGCGATGGACTCTGTGGGTAACGGGTAAATTATCTGCGCCGACAGTAGTTGAGAACCACTGGTCTAATGTTTTAACCCTTTTAATGCTGTAATTGTTGAAGTCCGCCTGGTCATTTTTGTGTTTTTCTTTCAATAAATATGTCAAAAAAGGTCCTATGTGCACAAAAAATTCTACTTTTCTTCTAGCCTGGCAAGCCATCCTATATATGTGTATATATAGTCTGGCCACGACCCATTGACGGCTCTCAGTCGTGAGGCGGGATCTACGGTTGTCTTTCAAAATGTCAGCAAGCAATTGGATAGCGCTAGGACCAATCAGAGTAACAAACAACGTGACGTAATCACGGTGACGAAAAAGTGGGAGGCAGTAATGGCGTCTAACATCAATGATTTCTGTCGTTTTTGTATAAAAACATGTGAATATCAGGTGTACTGGGACATTGCACTACTTTGTTTGATAAAAATAAGAAGCCGCTAAGTATATCAGACAGACTTACGCACGTTGGAGTCTAAATAATCCAATGTTGATGACAAAGCCGTTTCAAACCAACGTGGTTCCTGCGCCACCACCATGTTGCTTGGGTTCGCGGCCGCAGCGCTGACGTCATCGGCTACTCCCGCTCTGTGATTGGCCCACAATATAGAGCGCTGTGATTGGCCCAACCAAAACTATAGCGAGCTGTGATTGGACAGCCACAGCAGTGGTTTGGGCTGCGAGGGTTCCAATGAAGCGTGCCTAGACCAAACTCTG
>SSNS01000469.1:0-10292 GCA_006937985.1 Aphyosemion australe
AAATACATTAAAACAATGTAAACACATGAGTAAATACACTATCGTGAACCGGATACATGAACGTCATGGTGGCAGGATATCACAGAATAGCGCTACGCCCTCTGTTGTCCTGGCGGGGAATTACTTTGCAGCACTCCGCTGCCTGAACAGAAGTTCGAATGTGAAAACCTTTCAGACGCTCCGTGTGCGTCTCTCCGTTGCGGAGCTCACAGAGAGTATAAACCAGGCTTAAAGCTCTTCAGGATAGGTGGCTGATAAGAGGATATAACCCAATCAGCGTTGGCCTTAAAGGGCTACGCCCATACTCATAGAGACTGGGGTTACAATACATAACCAACGTTGCCATTTGCACACGCACTTGATCTCAGTACATAGAAATTCTTGTGTAGAGCTTAGAGTCAATAATTAGAAGCATAGAAAAAGGGTCGAACAAGTTTAAAACCACACAGAAGATATCAAATATCTTAAATGTGGAGATATAAAACACTTCCATCCAATTCATAGAAAACACAATAGTAGTATTTCTACTGTAAACTTTTTAAAGCTTGAATCAAGTGTATAACTGCATTTCATTTTTAGTAAGCTGCCATTTTCTAATGCTCTGTCCTCTGATTCCACAGAGCTCATGGTCCCGATGCCATGATGCTGGTTGATGGGCAGCCTCTTCAAACCAATGGTGAACTGGGTCTGGTCCAGATGCTTCAGATAGCAAGTCAAATTGCAGCTGGGATGATTTACTTGGCATCTCAACACTTTGTGCATCGTGATCTGGCAACCAGAAACTGCTTGGTGGGAAACAGCCTTCTGGTGAAAATTGGAGATTTTGGCATGTCCAGAGATATTTACAGTACTGATTACTACCGGGTGAGAACACATCCCACTGCTCATCCATATTATATTTATATCAGTAACTCTTTCTCAGTAATAGTTGGTTTTACATCAGAACTAAAATAAAAGTGTCTAAAATAACATGAAAATAATTTAAAAGGTCCAAAAATGGAACCTGTTCTGGAAACCTAAGGTTAAGATATCAAAAGATTGCTGTGGAATTTGTATTCAGAGACTTATTCAAACAAAGAAAAAAACAGTCCTTGATTCGATCAAAAATATTTCATTTGAATATTGCAATGTTAAAATGGTAACTAGCCTGTATTTGGTATGGCGCCTTCTAGAGTCCTAGAAGCGCCCAAGATGCTTCACAACACAATCAGTGATTCACCCACACACACATTCACACCCTGGTGGTGACGAGCTACATCATAGCCACAGCTGCCCTGGGGCACACTGACAGAGGCGGGGCTGCCCAACACTGCCGCCACCAGTCCCTCCGACCACCACCAGCAGGCAATGTGGGTTAAATGTCTTGTCGATAGACTGAGATGGCCTCGAACCTGAAACCTTCCGATTAAGGGACAGACACGAAAACAGTCACAAGATCTTTTCGCCAACATCCCAAGAGCTTGAACTCTGAGACAGAAATGAATCACTGTCAAATATTCTCCTGATCTCCCTTCCTAATTTTTTAAACAAGGGAACAATTTATGATTGTCCAGAATACCATCTGCATTTTATTTACTTCAGAAAAGAGTGGAGGACTAGATAGGAAAGAATCTTCTCCTTGGACTATTCATGCAATGAACTCTCAGCTTTGAAGGTTGCAAATCACAGGAACCAGTGTCGAAAAATGAATGTTCATTTAATTGAAGAAAAGACAATCAAATTATCCATCACAAGGTTTAGACATTTAATGGCTGGATGGATCTTCACTCTCCTCCAAACCACTTCATACTTTGTTTCTGTCAAATGATGCTATTGAGGGTAAATAGATTAATGGTTATCTTTGGCTTATCTTTGTCGAGTCGATTGTAGCACCAGGTGTTTGAAAAACTATGGATATGAAATAAAACAACATAGAGCTGGTGGCTTTATGAGCATATGTGCAAACATGGCGGGATTCAAGATGCAGAAAAAGAAGCTTACCTAATTTATGGTAACTTATTGACTAATTAAAATAAATGCTTAAACTAGTGTGGGGGTCACATGGAGCTGGTGGTTATAATGCCATGTGTAGTGAGGGATTGAGGGGATACATGCAGTGCAGTATGCAGATTTTATGCACACAGTGTTTTATATTAATTACAATTCAAAGCTGCATTTACATTGTTGTTGAATATAGCCAGCTAGTAATGTTGTAATGGCCACGTAGAAATGGTTCATTCTAAGAAAAGCTGGTTGAAAAGTCAACTTCACTGAAAAAACCTGTTTTAATGATTATTTCTGATTATAATGGGTCACTCTGAGTTTTTCATGCAGGCTGAACATGAAAATAGTCTCCTCCACCTATCTCCTGCTTTTGCTTCTCATGGAAAATAGACGGTGAAACTCTAGGATTAGAAAATCCTGACAGATCTACATCACACTGTCACTTAACATTCATGGACTCACCCATCTTGACTCACGACGGGGAAGGCTGTTGTTGGTTTAGCGTCCAGGAAACAGCAGAGAACGTCTGGGCTAGTAGAAGCTAACCATTAGCATTAGCAACTCCACCACACAGCAGAACTCCTGCAGGCTTGTGGTATTTGTGGAGATAAAACATCAACGTTGCAGAGCAAACAGAGTCATGTTGCTGTTAGCCAATCAGAGGCAAGATGTCCAAATATAAGGAAGACTCTAAATTCTGTCATCTGAAGCTACTTTCTGCCTCAGGTGACTTATACTTCCTGAAACAGGCACACCTGAGCTTTTTTACCCCCGAGTACAACTTACAAGGCATTCATTCCTTTTAGAGACCACTGCAAATGTATTGATTAAACGAGTGAACCACACCTTGAAGTGAATAAAATTAAGCAAGGTAGGGATTGTTTAGGTGCATTAGGTGTCAATTGATAACCTCACTATAAAATGCAACCTATAGCAACTACCCAATATAACTGTGGTAACAATTTGCTTACTTTATTTATATTCCATATATAAAGGTAAATAGTACCTTATACTCAAAGTTAAGACATACTTAAAGGAATTGGGTTAATAAAATGTCACTCAGACCCCCACCGCTAGAGCCCTGCACCGGAGCCCTAGACCCGAGGGTCCCGACAGCCCGAGGGCCCGAGGGCCGGGCTTCGGGCTGACGACTGTATAATTACCTCGGACATGGGCCGGGCTCGGACACTTTTATTTTTCAATCGAATTCATTCAAAAAACTAAACAAAAAAAAAAAACTGAAACACTTGAACGCAGCAACATACGCGCTGCTCTGCCCCGCACGCACGGCACGGGCACCCGTAGGCGGCCGTCTTTCCCTCACTTTACCCAGGCTGTCGTCCGCCAACGACACCTTGACTGGTTAATAAAAAAAATCGAAATCCAGCCACTTCATAAAATTGCCATCTTTTTATGGCCAAAGTTCAACCAACTTCGAATGTTTACTCCCGCTGAGAGGACCGACATCCAGCAACATGTGAGAATCCAGATAAACCGCTTCAGGGAGAGAGAGGATGCGCGTCGGCAGGAGCCAGCTATACAATCAGGTATTTTTGTTTTATTAGCCTATTAATGTAACTATAGGCATTGGCCTCATAATTAGCCTAATTGTGTTATGATTTACACAGGGTCGGGCGCAGTGGCAGCTGCTGGTCCCGCACCAAAGAGGAGAGCACTGGCTGAGTTCGAGGACGCGTGGGAAAATGTCAGAGAGGAGAACGAGGATACTGATGAAATCCAGCTCTACCTCAGCCTTAACCCCACCATGGAAGCTGATGGAAGGGATCTACTGAGCTGGTGGAAGCAACACGAGACCACGTTGCCTTTACTGGCACGTCTAGCCCGCATGGTCTTCAGTGTCCCGGCCAGCAGTAGCAGCAGCGAGCGCGCTTTTAGCGCAGCTGGAAGAGTTATAGAGGAAAGGAGGACTGGACTTGCCCCTGAAACGGTGGATGCCGTTCTTTTCCTGCATGATGCCAAATAGACTGTTCGGAGGACTTTTGCCATGTTAAGTGGCTCAAATGTTGTTAAATTGGACGTATAGGCTGTTCTTATCGTTCTTCTCATAACTGTATCGCCATGTTCATTATGCCATTAAAAGCTCTGTTAAGGTCTGTGGTCTATAACTGCGCCTATCTGAACGACCTGCTGATCGAAACATAAGCCCCTATTTTAACCTGCTATTTATGTCCACTTTGATCTGTCAGAAACCATTCGTTTAGGATTCATAAAATTAGAATGCTGTTTTTTTTTNCACACAGTTTACTGTTATTGTGACCAATGGCGTTTAATAAATAAATATATGAAAAATGTTTGGTTATGTGGTTTTGCACAGGTGACGCACACTTATTTTGTCATCTAATACATTTTTAACCAGAAACAGTTTTATTTCAACTAACATTTTAATCAATCAGTTACTATTTATACTAGTTGTTAGGCTGGAAGCACCATCAGCAGGGTTATAGATGCATCTACACCCACATATTTTCCTCCAAGTCGTTAAAAACTTGTTTTAAATGAATTTAGATCAGCTGTGTCATTCTGCTCCTTTTCCATCTGACAACAGGCAGACTGAAGATTACAGGACTAAATCCTGGAAACTGTAATATCTCATGTTTTGTTAGAGGAAGTAGATCTGAAGGCAAGCTCCGCTGACATATTTAAGTCTATTAGGACAAAAGGTAAAGCATCCCTATGTTAGCATACAGAGAACAGAAAGCTCAAATTCTAACCCAGATCCTTACGTTGATGAGTGTATTATATAAACAGTTATTTTTATACAATTATACGTATTTTAGCTAAATATGAACTGTACCCTAAATGTTTTCAACGTTGTGTTTGCAGTCTGGCTGCCCTCTAAAATATAAAAATGATAAATGTTCATGCTGCTCCAAAGGGAATTGCTTTGATAAAATACATAATCAGTGTAGTAATTAATACACATTATTGATCAATAATCACTAAAAAATCCATGTGGAAATGAGAAAAGGGTCGTTTTAGCGTCCAGTCCTGCCAGAAGCCGCTCGTGCTGACTGGCAGCGCTGAGCTGTTTGGAACTATTCAGGGCTACATGAACCACGTGACCGCGTGTCAGCGAGTTCAAAGCGTGTCGCAACTTTCTCTTTTGACTTCAGAGGAAAGATCACCAGAGCTGCTCCATCTTATCGTGCCTTCTGCCGGTTGAAGCGTGTTTTTCCCAGTCAGAGAACCACTCTGCCATCTAGTGGTCATTTCTTACAACCATTTGACTATGTTTTCATAGCTCATAAACACATTTATGTCTAAATAAACTATTTTAGATTATTAAAAAGTAAATTTAGGTTAATATTTTGTAACTACAGGATCATGAGATATTCTATTTTTCCACAGAAAAACATGTTTGCCCCTTCAACACAAGTTTAGACTAACTCCAAAGAAAATTCAAATTTCCCAGCTTTCACCCAGCATTGAATGCACCACCTATGCACAAATCAGGCAGGCGTGAAAAGAGTCTCAAAAGGGTTTTTGTACTTGTAAACTGATCTGTGTGTAATGTAGTTTTGTCCGTGTGTACCAGTTGATTTGTGTGTTTGTATTTAATGATTTGTATGTGTAGGAGCTGAAGTTACACACACAAATGTAAACACAAGTTACAAATCAAGAGTTACACATGCATAGATCTATACACACACATAGATATAGATGCGCACACACAAATCTAGTTACGCACACACAAATCTAGGTACTCGCACACACTAGAGCCCTGCACCGGAGCCCTAGACCCGAGGGTCCCGACAGCCCGAGGGCCGGGCTTCGGGCTGACGACTGTATAATTACCTCGGACATGGGCCGGGCTCGGACACTTTTATTTTTCAATCGAATTCATTCAAAAAACTAAACAAAACAAAAACTGAAACACTTGAATGCAGCAACACGCCTGCTCTGCCCCGCACGCACCCGTAGGTCTTTCCCTCACTTTACCACATCCAATTCGCGCGACTTCCCGACTCCCACCACAAACATGGAGGACATAAAGAAAAAGATAGAAAGAGGTGAATTAAAGAGCATGAACAACACAAAGGGAAAAGCTCCGTTCTGGAGTAAGTTCGATATTATTACAAGCCTTCAAGATGAGCCAACAGGGTTTGTTCAGTGTGTTTCATGCAAAGCTGTTCTGTCATATGACAGCAAAAAAACAGGTTCATCCCATCTCCAGAGACATTTTCAACGGTCATGTGGCGGATCCAGCAGCAGCGGTGACAGGCAACAGAGTGTGAGCGATTATTTCAATTCCACAAAACCACCACCAGAAAGTGTGAAGTCAGAGGTCACAAAAAAATGTGTGAACTTCTGTTGCATGGACATTCGGCCATTTCAAACCATTGCGGGAGTCGGTTTCAGAGAGTTAGCTCAAGAATTAATAAATGTTGGTGCAACATATGGCCACATTTCAGCCAATGAAGTTCTCCCCAACCCCACTACAAGGTGCAAAATTATGGCGAGTGAAAGGAGAGGAGGGACAGTTGAGGAGATTAAGGAGGTGATGTCACTCTAAATATTGGCATGACTACAGATATGTGGACGGATGATTTCCATAAGATGAGCTACATGGCTATCACATGTCACTATATAACACCAACATTTGAATTCAAGAGCAAGCTACTCACCACAACATGCTTCCCAAACCATGCGAAAACAGGAGATAATATCCGAAAAGAGCTTCAACAGCAGTTAGTCACAGTCCTCAGCTTTGATGCATCAGTTATGAACAATGTTGTCTGGGTAACCGACCAGGGCGCAAACGTTTTGGCTGCTCTCCGTCCATACAGGCACCTGGCTTGCCAAGATCACCTGTATAACACAGTCCTCTGACATGCCTTAAACACAGATGAGCTGGCTGAAGTTGTCCCGGAAGTAGCAGAGACCCTGTTGGCAGCCAAGGCTTTAGTTCGCTACCTAAAACAGTCAGGCCTGGTCAGTCAGCTGCCAAAAAATGTTAAACAAGTGGCAGAGACTAGGTATAGCACAGTCTTCCTCACACTGGAGTCAATTCAGTCAGTCCATGCAGAGCTGCAGGTGCTTCTTCAGAGCCGTGATGAGAGCGCACGATTGCGCAATGTCTCCCCAGATGTTCTAGCCTTTCTTGTGGAATTTCTGCACCCATTTAACGACGCGCAAAAAGAGCTAGAAGGGGACAAATACCCAACACTGCACCTTGCTGTTCTCTGGGCCAACAAGCTGAAAAGCCACTGACAGCCATATGTGGCTGATACTCCTTCCCAGGCTGTCATCCGCCAACGACACCTTGACTGGTTAAAAAAAAATCGAAATCCAGCCACTTCATAAAATTGCCATCTTTTTATGGCCAAAGTTCAACCAACTTCGAATGTTTACTCCCGCTGAGAGGACCGACATCCAGCAACATGTGACAATCCAGATAAACCGCTTCAGGGAGGGAGAGGATGCGCGTCGGCAGGAGCCAGCTATACAATCAGGTATTTTTGTTTTATTAGCCTATTGATGTAGCTATAGGCATTGGCCTCATAATTAGCCTAATTGTGTTATGATTTACACAGGGTGGGGCGCAGTGGCAGCTGCTGGTCCCGCACCAAAGAGGAGAGCACTGGCAGAGTTCGAGGACACGTGGGAAAATGTCAGAGAGGAGAGCGAGGATACTGATGAAATCCAGCTCTACCTCAGCCTTAACCCCACCATGGAAGCTGATGGAAGGGATCTACTGAGCTGGTGGAAGCAACACGAGACCACGTTGCCTTTACTGGCACGTCTAGCCCGCATGGTCTTCAGTGTCCAGCAGTAGCAGCAGCGAGCGCGCTTTTAGCGCAGCTGGAAGAGTAATAGAGGAAAGGAGGACTGGACTTGCCCCTGAAAACTTGGATGCCGTTCTTTTCCTGCATGATGCCAAATAGACTGTTCGGAGGACTTTTGCCATGTTAAGTGGCTCAAATGTTGTTAAATTGGACGTATAGGCTGTTCTTATCGTTCTTCTCATAACTGTATCGCCATGTTCATTATGCCATTAAAAGCTCTGTTAAGTTCTGTGGTCTATAACTGCGCCTATATGAACGACCTGCTGATCGAAACATAAGCCCCTATTTTAACCTGCTATTTTATGTCCATTTTGATCTGTCAGAAACCATTCGTTTAGTATTCATAAAATTAGAATGCTGGTTTTTTTTCTAACTGAAGAGCGCATTTTCAGAGCGGTAGCTTAAATTTACGAACGCACTCAATTAATTTGGAGTTCTATCACACTACAACATTGTTATGGGAGGTAAAAAAAAAAAAAAGTTGGGCTAAATAGGGTTTGGGCCAGAGAATTCTGAAAGCCTGTCGGACCGCGTCGGGCTGGGGTTCCACCCCCTCGGGCCAGGGCCGGGCACAGGCCCAGATTATAGGCCCGTGCAGGGTACTAGCACACACAAATCTAGATACACACACAGAAATCTCGATAAGCACACACAAATCTAGATACACACACACAAATCTAGATACACACACACAAATCTAGATACGCAACCCCAAATCTAGATACAAACACACAAATCTATTGAGGCTTTTTTCTCCCCATACCTCCACAGGTGGCTCCACTAATGCAGCTTCATTGGTTTTCGGTATTTTAACGTGTCCAGTTCAAGATCCTGGTTCTGACTTGGACAACCCAGTATGGACAGACTATAGTTTACCTCAGTGGTTTGGTGCATCCCTACACCCTCGTCATGTCCCTCTGACTAAGCTCCCATACAGGACTGAGGACTAAAGAAGACACCCTCTGCTACTGGGACCAGTGGACGCATGGCTTCTTCTAGAAGTCGGCTCAGCGTTTCTTATGTTGAGAGGTGCTTCATAAACAAAGTTTTATTCACGCTAAATACTTTTTTGATCTCAGAAAGATCTGTTCATCACATCTGGTTTTATATTGATCTTGTTTCTTTTGTCTTGTTGCCAAGGTTACCCAGAAGATGACATGGTGCTTCTTCAGCTGAATGGTTTATGCTTCACTTGCAGATGGTGGAAATCTCTCTCCTCTACTTTTCTAAATTGAAGAAGCATTTTGAATAAATACTAACAGTTCAACCACAACATTCTTTTAAAGATGAGTTTGACTTTGGAGAGATGAAACATTTTATTCTGTTTCTTTTCTGAGAAAAACAAAAAGTCTTGAGAACTTCATACTGAAGTTCTGACGTTCAAATGAAGTTTTGTATTTTACTTCCATGACTCAATACTGGTTGTGCTGGGGCTGGCTGGAGCTGGAGGGAGAGGAAGCTGGTTGGGTTGGGTGTGAGGCTCGCAATCACAGAGCTAAACCTCCCAAGAACTTCTCCTGAGTGGATTTCATCACAGTTACAGCTAAATATGTTGAGTTTGATTTATGGAGTTCATTTATTTTTCAGAAAGGACAACTCTAGTGACAGGAACACCAGGAAGAAGGGACACAAGAAGCTGGAGAAACACCAAGAGCTGACAGAGGAACAAGAGAAGTTGTGAAGAGTCAGAACCTGAATGGTTCTAGTGGTCACTGGGAGCACTGGGAGAGGCTTCTACAACCCAGGAACCACCTCAGAGATCTCTGTCTAGAAGGGGTACAGAGAGACTCTTCAAGTTGTTTATCTGCTGCAGCTCAGCCTGAGCATCAGAACGGAGATTCAAGGAACTGAGCAGGACGTGGCTGTTGGTACCAACCAATCTGTTCATACATGACATCACTTCCTGTTTGCTTCATCAACTCTCAGCTGAAATGTTTTGCTCCAAAGAGTCGATGATATTATATACTTGTGCACTTGGTTTTACACGCGTGCACGCACACACACACACACACACCAACTTTACCTCCCTCAGTGACAGACGTCCCTGTACTAATGGCGGGGTGGTGAACCCTGGTCTTTAGTGCAGAGCCAGCAGGATGATGGTGATAAAGGAATAAAGGACTGATGACTGACAGCTACCTGAGATTTATTAGAAATCAGAACATTTGCAAAAATAAACTGTTAACAATAAAATCTCACAGAGTACACACAGTAATACTTGTTCCTCTGCGTGTCAGAGGCCCCAGCAGGCTCCTGGGTATGGGGGTAATTTACGGATGAGTGATTTGTCCTTTTCAAACTCCCAGATTCTCATGGCTTCACTGTCCAGTGAACTCCGTTAGCTGCAGGAGGCCGAGCTGTTCTCAGGGGCTTTTCCTGGTGCAGGCTGACTGAATCCCCTGGAGATCCACCTTAGATCTGCAAATACACAGTTTGGTTGAATTCTGTTGCATCTTATTCCCCTTACATACCCCAGTCTAAAGGAAGTTTGTGTTTATGAGA
>SSNS01000469.1:34531-49631 GCA_006937985.1 Aphyosemion australe
TTCTGTCACGATCTGGTGGCTGAAGACTGAGGTGAGGATCCAAATGCAGGTGAGCAAGTAAAAAGCAGGTGAGGAGGTTTGAAAGGGGTTTTAATTAGGACACGGAGGACTGACACAGACTGTAACACAAACAATGAACCGACACTGAACAGAACACAGACAGGGCTTAAATACAGGAGGATCTGGGGAGCTGGGTGATTAGGAGAACGAGAGGCAGGTGGGACCAATTAACTGGAACTGAAGCAGGGGAGACGAGACACTGGTGAGCAGGGAGCTGGAAAACAGGAGGGCAGAAAGGGCAGAGCCTGACAGTTTCTAACTGAAACTTGGTTGGCTCAGACTGGCACAGCTGTGCTCAATGAGACTGTGCCTCATAACTTTAATTTTATTCACACCACCAGATCTGGTAAAAAAGGAGGTGGAATAGCTGCTGTTTTCTCTGACTCTTATAGCTGCAAACACACTAACCTAGGAAAGTTCTCATCATTTGAATATCGTGCTATATCTGTTCAGTGCAAGACTCCAATACTGATAATAACTGTTTATCATCCTCCAAAATCTAAATGTGGGTTTTATGAGGAACTATCTGAATTACTATCAAAGGTTTCCACAGATTCATGTGGATGAACAGGAGGTCCCAGAAGTGAAACAATTTTTTAGCATCCTTGATGCCTTCAGTCTAACTCAGCATGTCTGTGGGCGACTCACAACAAAGGTCACACTTTAGATTTGGTTATATCAAATGATCTCAATGTCACTGTTCCCACAATTACAGATATAGCTATATCTGACCATTACTGTTTATTTTTTAATGTTTCAGCTGTTCCTTCCCAGCTGCATATCCCTCAGGAAGTCAAAAAACGTTTTATTGACAATAACACAATAGAAAACTTTAAAGGAGTCATCACCTATAATATCGTGGATATCTACGTTCTATTATAGTCTTTTAGACCATTAAAATAAATTGTATTGGAAAAATAAATTAAAAATGTGCTTTTCTGATCTTTTATTGTGAAGGGCATGTTTTCTCGCAAGATCACACGCGGTATTTCGGCTGTGCCGGATGCGCGCTGGACTGAGGGGCATGTTGATTGGTGGAAGGAAGCAGGAAGCAGCATCAGCATCTTGCTCCAAAATAACAAAAGTTATAACTGAACCCGACCTGGCAGTGACCTACGGGATCCAACCGTGTATGTACGAGCCCTCGCCTCGCCTCGTGTGTAAAGGCACCCTCGTTTGTTGTTGAGTTGGGACAAAGCAAGCTAACAGCCAGTCATCGGCTCTTATGCTGTTGTGAAGATGGAATACACAAACCGATCGGAGTTTTGTTTCCCATAACACGGATTATAACATGAGTCGTCAACGGTAAGACATAATTGATGCGTTTCACGTTATGAAATGAGCTTTGTTGTGCTGGTTTGTTCGCTGCTGGTTCATATTTGTTTATATTCGGCCTTTGTGTCGACATATAGGCAAATCTCGTTTTGGAGTGCGCGTGCTCGTGGGGTGCATGTGAGCTGGTTGAAGAAGGCAAGATTAAACAAACGCGTCAATGTTGAATATCGGCTTCTCAGCCAGTGAAAAATCATTAAGAAGCCATTATAGACATTTTTTCAAGTGGAAAAGTGAAAATTTCAGGTGATGACTCCTTTAAGAAAATCATAGATGAGTTGCCTGCGTCTATGAGGTCACAGACAGACAATCTAGTGATGAATTTTAATTTAAAATTGGAAACCATAATGGATCAAGTTGCACCTGTTAAAACTAGATGCATAAAAAACTTAAACCCCCCTGGAGAAACGGGCCAGAAATCAGAGTCTTAAAGAGGAAATGTCGACAGTGGAGGAAATCAAAACTTCCAGTTCATTATGATAACTACAGAGATCAACTCTATGAGTATAACAAAGAAATAAAAACCAGCAGAATGAACTTCTTCTCTAAAATTATAAATGAAAACATTAGCAATAGTAAAGTGCTTTTTACCAATAAGATTATCAATCCTCCTTCTGGTCTTCCTGCTGAGATGTCATCTTTAGCCAAATGTGAGGAATTTCCATCTTATTTTAATAACAAAATTTTTAACATTAGGCAGAATATCTCCAGATCCAACAATGACTTCATACAACAGCACTCCAGGACGCGTGATTTGGAATCGTAGGATGGCCAAGGAAGGTCCCGCCTTTCTCGCCTCTGATTGGCTGGAAGGGCTCTCCTACGATTGGCTATTTCATGTAACAGCAAAGGGGCCCAACAAAAGATGGCGGCCAGGGTTCAAAGCAGTTAAATACCTGAAGCTAATTGGACGGCACCACTAGTTCCTGCTGCAGAGGGGAAATCTGTGTCCTGCTTGAGTTAAATTAGCTTTTGTTCTTTGATTAAATATTTGTATTAACATTTAGTAATATTGATTTCTTCTTTAAAAGTTTAGTTGATTAAGAATACTGGACTGCACTGTTTGTGTTTTATAGTTAGTGTTGTATTGGTCTGCTCTATATACCCTTCTGTGTCATTTTTTGTCAGGTCAGTTATGTTTGTTTGTGCAGATAGTTGGTTTGTTCACGTTTTTGCTGAGTTCAGATTTGTTGCTTTGACCTCTTTTAAGAGCTCAGCGTTTATTTTTGTTAAAGAGCCAGTAACACCTAAAGCAGCTGTTTTTACTGATAGCCTGTATAGATGAGTGTCTAATAGTGCTGTAGGCTTGTGTAATCATTATTTTGACACTTTAGTGACACCAACTTAAAATGTAATATTTCAGCCCAAAACCATAATTCTATCTCCATCTTCAGGTTAAAACTCTGCTCCACACTGATCTAGAATCAGCCACAGCTGATGGCTGTAGAGCTGCAGGGTGATGTCTCTACCGTACTACGTGGCTGCGCTGCACTGGACTCCACCTGGCTCAGCCACTCACCAATATGACACGTTAGGGCTCGGAGCCGCTCACCTCCTTGAAAAAAACTCCTCCTCCCCCCTTTTTTCTGGTGATGGAGGTGGACAGGAAATCCTCCAGCCTGCTGCTGCTTCTGAGACTGCTCTTCTCCTGAGCGGTGAGTCTGCTTCACTCGTGTGCTTGTGTGCACGCGTGAGTGCGCGCGCTTGTTAAAGACTCGTTTATCCCACTGGGAAACTCCGAGGGGGTTGAGGATGGTGCTGTCAACCACTGCCTCAGTGCCGCTCTTTCGTTCCTCCAGGTGACGCCTATTTCCAGGTATTTTTCTAACAGGAAGTCTGCTTGGAATAAGTCTCCACCCATGGTGTAACTCACCCTTTAATTTAAGTTTTCGGGTAAAGAATAAAAACCCTATTTTTCTAAATTATTCCTGTGACTCCTCATGCTTAACCACTCAATCCCTCTCAATCGTCATGAAGAGAGTTGATGTGGAATTGTGTCTGTGATGTCTTACCCCAGGATTGTTCAGGACGGCCAAGCAGTCCTCCAGGCCTCTGGGCCTTTGGGGAAGATTGGGCTGCTCCTCAGGTCTGGTCTCACCCACTTCCTCCCCAATAACAAACATGCTCTTTGGCTGAGAGTCAGCGGCGGCTGGAAGTGGACGAATGACTTCATCTAGGGGAACAGGGTGCAGTTGGAGGCCGCAGTGCTTCTGCTGTTTACCTGTTCTAGCATCATCAGAGAGAATATACTCACCTTTTTCCCCCTTCCAGGTGGGGGAGGGGACCAGGTCTGTGGGAGCAGGTGGCTCAGGTATGCAGCAGGTCTTTGTGAGTCGTGGGTTTGGGGCTGGAGCTGCCAGAGACATGGGGCTCTTCACAGACAGAACTGACTCCATCTCTGCCTGCTCAAAGAAGATGTACTTGATAGCCAGCAGCAGGGCCAGGGCCAAGCAGATCACCTGCTCGATGTCCATCGTTATCATTCTGCAAATGGACCACAGTTACTCAGCAGGGCTCTCACATGCCTTAGACTGTTGGAAGAGAAAATATTTAGAACATGGTCGTGATTTGGAACATTACTTTGAGAATTTTCGCCAATATATATTAGTTTAGGTCATCAACAGCCTGAACCTTGTGAGATTCTGGATTCAGAAAATAAAACTCTCAGGTTCAGAAGGTCAACACATCCATTAGCTCCATGTATGTGTTGATATCAGAAACGTCTGACCCATTAAACTCCCTGGTACCAAATACACGAATAATAATAACAGACTGGATTTATAAAGTGCTTTTCCATTATTCACACACTGCTGGTGATGCTAAGCTACTATGTAGCCACAGCCGCCCTGGGCCGGTCTGACAGAGGCGAGGCTGCCATTTTGCCCCATCGGCCCCTCTGACCACCGCCAACCCAGGCAAGTTGTCTTGCCCAAGGACACAACAGCAGAGTACCCTGGGGGGGGGGCTGGGGTCAGCCCTCCCATCACTAGGCAACCTGCTCTACCTCCGGAGCTACTGCTGCCCCCCAGCCTGGTTCTGGTTCAGCCAGAGGTTTCTCCCTGTAGCCCGGTTCAGGATGGTGGACTGTAGGAAGTTTTTGTTATATAATCCGTGAAACAGGAAGAACTTCACCTTCTGGTTTAATCTGATGGATTATAGTTGATTTCAAATGTGAACGTGACTGCGCTGTACTGAGTCAGAACTACACAGAAAGGATGGTTTATTGGGACTCTATTATGGCACTCACACACTAGCATCAGCTACATGGCCTAGATAGGGTAAGGACTGTTCACATCTGGGTAGCCCGGTAATATTCCGCACACAACCAGACGTCTTTTCAGCCCTTATCCCAAGGCGGTCTGCCTCGGGCTGAACCGGGCCAACACACCCATTGCCGACTAATTGGCCAGCTCAAATTCACGCCTACCATTAGGGGGAGCCTCTGATTGGTGGACAGAATCAGCCAGGGGGGGGGGTTCCCGCATGCACGCTTCATTATCATTCTGGATGCTGAGGAGTTAACGAGACTCTGACTGAAGCTGTTTTTGTCTCTGTCTCCCTGGAACACACACACTCGCACGCGCTCACACACACATGCACGCGCTCCCACACACACACTTGCACGCACTCACTCACACACACACATACACGCATGCGCTCACACACACGCACGCGCTCACATGCACGCACTCACTCACACACACACACACACACTCACTTACGTGCTCACACACACGCACGCACATACCTGGTGAGGTAGAAGTGCCACAGTGGCATCTCTGGTTTGATCCTTCTGGTTGACCACCTGTCCAGCTCCATGTTCATCTGTGGGTTTGTTGCTGTGATGTTTGAGGATGAAGGCTTAGAAATCCAGCGGCTGTGGGCATGAACCATCACCAGACCCAGAGACTGCACACAGAAGTAAGAGCAGTCACAATCCTCTTCAAATAAATCCAGATGGACCATAAATACCAGGTGTTACCATGATCATCTTGACTCTCTGAGTAACGGGGTTGGGTTTGTTGTCCTCCTCCTCCTCCATCACTCTAGAAAAGTGGCTCAGCTGCCAGATGGGATGGCCCTCCTGACTCTCACGTGACAACTACACCCAAAAAGTCAAATTAGACAACAGGATTACACATCGACATTATCGCTCACTGGCACAGTAAAGGCAGAGTCCTTACTTCCAGCACTAGTGAGACACATGCAGGGAAGAACGTCATGAACACAAAGTAGTTGGCTAAAACAGATGTGCAGCCGAAGCAGCACATGATCTCCAGCTGCCTGACACCTGAAACATACAAGAAAACTCCAGCAGTCAGACACAAAAACAGCCGTGCAACAGCAGGAAGTCACTTTGCTATTCGATTTAGATGAGGCCGGTTGACTCCATCTAACACTGGGAGTGGGAATGAACAGCAGTTTTAATCCAACTCAAGATCTGAGTCTCAGTCTGACGCTCCAGCACAAACCTGCAGACTACAGACCATCACAGCTCTGAAGTTCCTAAAAAAACACTGTGGGGAGACCGTCTCCACAGGTCCAAGGGTTCACCACCTGAACATCACCAGTCTACATTATAAATGCTGTTCCAAACCACAGTCCAGCCCAGCTTTAATTCAGTCAGCACTAAGCACCTGAAATGGTCCCGACACCGATCACTAGGCACTCCACCAGCGCGTCCAGAGTGAAGGTGGGTCCCAGCACGGCCATGCCAGAGGCGATGTTTTCTCTCACCTCATCCTGAAAAAGTCGCAGGAGATCTCACGTCAGAAAACATTTTAACTTCACAGGAAAACACAGAATTTGTTTTAGATACCTGAGAGTTTGAGCTTAACGCGATCTTAGCGAGGGTGCACGCTTTAGAGAGGTCAATGAGGAGCAGGAAAAAGGGCAAAGCTTCACTGAAAGACACAAACACACATTAAAACAATAAAAACACAGTCAGTCATGTGGCATTCACACAGAGTGTTTCCTTACTTGAGGCCAGTTAGTTCTTTATCAAAAAAGTGACTGACGACCGTACTGAACACAAAGCTGGAAAAAATGGTGAAAAGACCGGCGATGCCTGCAACAAGGTAGATTAAAATCAGTGCAATGAAATCCTGCAGCACTCGGATGACCAAACGTCACTCACCAAGAATATATTTAGATCCCAGCTGCCTCAAGCTCTGGAACTGGAAATAAATATAAACAATGGCAATGCAGCGGGTGATGGTCAGGATGATGATGTCACTGCTCAGCACTTCCTGCAACAATAAAACACAGTTTAGAGTCTAAAAGCACAAAGAAAAAGAAAAACACACTGCTGGAAGCAGCCAAAGCACAAGAGCCATGCCACTGGAATGAATGGAGAAACCTTCAAATCCAAAACCTACGGCTGTCAGACAACTTACCACTCTGGCACACTTCCACCTGGAGACTTTCAACACACAACAGGTCACTTTGGACTGCAACATGCGGAAGCAGCTTATTTTTTTTACCATTTGGTACAATCACAACTTAATTTTGATCAAATGCTCAAATTTTCCTGGAAATATTAGACACATTTATTATGGAGAGGATGGATTTGTTGGTACCCTGCACCTTTTCTTGGGAGTTTTGAGCAAACCGGAAATCTCCCCATAATAATCCACGCATACTCTTAAAGGTGAGGGAGAGAGAGTTGCATCATTTCCTGCACCTCTAGACCACATGACCTGTCAGACAGAGCTGTGTCACAGATTCACAAAATATTGCTGCTCCTACTCCTGCAAACGTTGGAGTATATCATGTATGATCTCTACCAGTAGGATTTTTAGCCTCGGTCAGCCAGCGTCATCGATGGTTTAATCACAAATCCGCCAGAATGCACCAAGTGCCCACAAAAGGCCTGTTGGTGAAGACTCTGATAAGACATGGATGACTGACAGCATTCCACTTGTACCTGAAAGGAATTTTCCTTTCATGCTGCATTCAGGAAATGTGGGAACTTTAAAACTTGTTAGATGTATCAGTGTAGCGAGTTGATGAAAAAGCAAAAACTACACAACAAACCCAGGTTATCTGAGCTGGAAGCCTTGTGCCGGAATAACACCAGTCCTTATAGTGAGCAGTAAAACCGTGGGGAATTGTGTGTTGTTGTGTTTTATATTGATTCTTCTGCTGGGGCGTAATGCACCAAATCATTTAGTTGTGCAAAGTCTCATTGCTACAATGACATTAAAACTTTATTGTAATCCCTAAAACAGAACAGGGGGTGTTGTGGTGGAGGTCCACCTACCTCCTCTGCTTTCGAGCAGTCCAGGTTCCAACCACAGATCTCATCGTTGCCGGTAAACATGTTCATGGACATCATACAGATGGTCAAAGTGATGGTGCCAACGATCACCTCCCATGGGTGAGAGGCCACCAGGAGGCCATGCGCTCTGAACAGAGGACTGAGCATGGCTGTGGAATATCACACAGGTGTTGAGGAGCTGCTGCTGCTATAATAACTATCACACCATGTTTGTAAGACAGACAGTAAAAACAGTAAAACAGTCCTGTCAAGGTAAGTCAATAAAACCTGATGGCTGAGTCAAAAACTGACCAATAGCTGTCTGTTCCTGTGGGATTTATATGCAGGCACAAAAAACCTGAATGGTAACTGTCCCCCTGTTATAGACCTGTGTCGTTGCTCCCTCAGTTTTCAAACATAGTAGAAAAAGTATTCACAAGACTGGACAAAGGAAGTGTCTAAATTATTAATCAGTACGATTTTAGAAAAAAACATTCAACAGCAATGGCAACAATGGAATTAACCGAAATGATACCAAGAGAAGCTGATAACAAAAACTATAAATATTTTTTAGACCTGCAAAAGGCATTTGATGTAATTAACCACTCAAAATGAAAACTCCAAAAATATGAAATCAGAGGTATTGCTCATAAATGGATCACAAGCTATCTATAAAACAGAAAACAATGTGTTCAAATTAACCATGGTCAATCGGAACTACACAATATCAGTTGGGGGTACCCCAGGGCGCAGTACCTGGACCAGTTTTATTTATTTTATATATGAATGATTTTCCAAAGGCATCAGAAATACTACACAATATTGTATTATTCAGGAAAAAATATAGAGGAGGTAATAATAATAGTAAATGAAGAACTTAGCCATAGAAAAATAAACCGCTGGTTTGATCAAAATAAATTAGCGCTCAATATAAAAAAAGCAACTATATCATATTCAGTGGAAAAAAGAAAAACCTAAACAAAGGTGTATCAATAAAAATAGATGGGCTGGAAGTTCAAATGGTAAAGGAAACAACATTTTAGGAGTCATTATTGATGAGGACCTTAACTGGAAACATATCAATTATACAAAAGAAAAACTACTTAAATCAATAAAGTTCTCTCTGAATCACTCAGCATTACTAAACTGCCCAGTCAAAAAAAAAAGTCTCAGATGTTTTCTCTGCTTGATGCATGCCAATGATGTGACCCTTCTCCAAAGTAATGGAAGGAACCGTCTCAGTGACAGGAACTCACTTCAAAAAGCATCCGAGAAACAAATCAAACGACTAAATCACAGAAAGTTGATTCATTTATAGAAGTTATATTTTTAAAAAGGTGAAAACACTGGAGAAAAATCGTGAAAAGTAAAGATTTGTAAATAATGTAAACATGGATTACATTGTGCAACTTTTTGGGACATTATTTCATTTGTAAATGCTATAAAAATCTCCTTAGAAAGTTTTTGTAAAAGTCAGAAGGGTTATTCTTCTTTCTGCTCCTTTTCATTCATCCTTGTAACAGTTTTGTTGTTTAAAGATTTTAGTTTTCCTTCTGAATGAAACAAAAATTGCAAAACAAAACAAAAAGAAAGTTCTCTCACCTCTGAGTCTCTGATTGTCTTTAGTCCTCCTAACGTTAAAGTAGCCTACTCACCTGGTTGAGGAGAAGCTGGACTGGACCGGACCTGAGTTACAGCAGAGAGCCCGAGGAGGTCCAGGAGCTCCTGCAGGAGCGCTCAGCTCCGATGGAACCATGGTGCGCTGCCGCATCACCCCACACGGCAGCCAATCAGCTCCGTCACCTGTTTGACGAGCGCTTTAACCACGCCCCGTTTCCATGGTAACGGAAGTAATTGGGTTTGGCCATTTATAGCACGAGGATCTCGCCACTGACAGAACCAGAGCCGTTCTGGAGCGGACCGGATTTGGTTTAGTGAACGTTTGATCCGGTTCTGGTTTAAAACTGAATGAAAGAAGAACCTGATGGAGAACATGAGTGGAGTCAGCTGACCCAGACCAAGAACCATCAGGCTGGGGCTGCTGGGACTCACATTCCCTTATTCTAAAACGGAGTTTGGACTTTTACAGCTTTAGGAAAAAAGAAAAGATCTTTTTTAGAAGTTTGTAGAAACAGCTGCATATTTAACACACCAGGGCTGGTTCTGACACCAGCTCCGGTGGCCTAGTGGTAGAGTGTCCGCCCTGGGACTGGGAGATCAGGGTTCGATTCCCGTTCGGGTCATACCAAGACTTGACACTCAGCACTAAGGGGTTGGATTGGGGGGTTAAACCACCAAATAGTTCCCAAGCGCGGCCACAGCTGCAGCTCACCGCTCCCCACCATGGGGATGGGTCACATGCGGAGATGTAATTTCACCAGTGTGTGATGAATACTTTCTCCCCCCAGATCCATGTTCCAGCTCACCTTCTGTAGCTGCTGCTGCCTCCTGGTGCCTTTGGACAGATCCCCAGTCCTCAGAAGGGACCAACACCTGAAGTCAGCTGCAGCTGAAGTCTCCTCAAACTGATGTTCTTGTACTTTAGTGAAAGTCAGATCATCCAGAGACAACCACATTACCTCCACCTGGAGAAACCCAGGTGAGACCCTCTTAACCGGGTCAAGTTAAGCCTCTGTTGGTTTGATCTGGTTTCTGATCAGACTCCCAAAGAGAAAACATCAAGTCCTACTGATACCTAGCCTGGCAAGCCANCGCCACTGACAGAACCAGAGCCGTTCTGGAGCGGACCGGATTTGGTTTAGTGAACGTTTGATCCGGTTCTGGTTTAAAACTGAATGAAAGAAGAACCTGATGGAGAACATGAGTGGAGTCAGCTGACCCAGACCAGGAACCATCAGGCTGGGGCTGCTGGGACTCACATTCCCTCATTCTAAAACAGAGTTTGGACTTTTACAGCTTTGTAGGAAAAAAGCAAAGATCTTTTTTTAGAAGTTTGTAGAAACAGCTGCATATTTAACACACCAGGGCTGGTTCTGACACCTTCTCCCCCCAGATCCATGTTCCAGCTCACCTTCTGTAGCTGCTGCTGCCTCCTGGTGCCTTTGGACAGGTCCCCAGTCCTCAGAAGGGACCAACACCTGAAGTCAGCTGTATCTCCTCAAACTGATGTTCTTGTACTTTAGTGAAAGTCAGATCATCCAGAGACTACCACATTACCTCCACCTGGAGAAACCCAGGTGAGACCCTCTTAACCGGGTCACGTGACTGCCTCTGTTGGTTTGATCTGGTTTCTGATCAGACTCCCAAAGAGAAAACATCAAGTCCTACTGATACCTAGCCTGGCAAGCCATCCCATACAGGGAGTGCAGAATTATTAGGCAAATGAGTATTTTGACCACATCATCCTCTTTATGCATGTTGTCTTACTCCAAGCTGTATAGGCTCGAAAGCCTACTACCAATTAAGCACATCAGCTGATGTGCATCTCTGTAATGAGAAGGGGTGTGGTGTCTAATGACATCAACACCCTATATCAGGTGTGCATAATTATTAGGCAACTTAACAAAAAACAAATATATACCCATTTCAATGATTTATTTTTACCAGTGAAACCAATATAACATCTCCACATTCAGAAATACACATTTCTGACTTTCAAAAACAAAACAAAAACTAATCAGTGACCAATATAGCCACCTTTCTTTGCAAGGACACTCAAAAGCCTGCCATCCATGGTTTCTGTCAGTGTTTTGATCTGTTCACCATCAACATTGCGTGCAGCAGCAACCACAGCCTCCCAGACACTGTTCAGAGAGGTGTACTGTTTTCCCTCTTTGTAAATCTCTCATTTGATGGACCACAGGTTCTCAATGGGGTTCAGATCAGGTGAACAAGGAGGCCATGTCATTAGTTTTTCTTCTTTTATACCCTTTCTCACCAGCCGCGCTGTGGAGTACTTGGACGCATGTGATGGAGCATTGTCCTGCATGAAAATCATGTTTTTCTTGAAGGTTGCAGACTTCTTCCTGTACCACTGCTTGAAGAAGGTGTCTTCCAGAAACTGGCAGTAGGACTGGGAGTTGAGCTCGACTCCATCCTCAACCCGAAAAGGCTCCACAAGCTCATCTTTGATGATACCTGCCCAAACCAGTACTCCACCTGCACCTTGCTGGCGTCTGAGTCGGACTGGAGCTCTCTGCCCTTTACCAATCCAGCCACGGGCCCATCCATCTGGCCCATCAAGACTCACTCTCATTTCATCAGTCCATAAGAGCTTAGAAAAATCAGTCTTGAGATATTTCTTGGCCCAGTCTTGACGTTTCAGCTTGTGTGTCTTGTTCAGTGGTGGTCGTCTTTCAGCCTTTCTTACCTTGGCCATGTCTCTGAGTATTGCACACCTTGTGCTTTTGGGCACTCCAGTGATGTTGCAGCTCTGAAATATGGCCAAACTGGTGGCAAGTGGCATCTTGGCAACTGCACACTTGACTCTTCTCAGTTCATGGGCAGTTATTTTGCGCCTTGGTTTTTCCACATGCTTCTTGCGACCCTGTTGCAATTTTAAGTGTACTGCATCCCTCTGCAAGATATCTCACTATTTTTGACTTTTCTGAGCCTGTCAAGTCCTTCTTTTGACCCATTTTGCCATAGGAAAGGAAGTTGCCTAATAATTATGCACACCTGATATAGGGTGTTGATGTCATTAGACACCACACCCCTTCTCATTACAGAGATGCACATCAGCTGATGTGCTTAATTGGTAGTAGGCTTTCGAGCCTATACAGCTTGGAGTAAGACAACATGCATAAAGAGGATGATGTGGTCAAAATACTCATTTGCCTAATAATTCTGCACTCCCTATATATGTGACAAAATCATTTTGCTTTGGCAACTGATGTTCTAGATTCTAGGCTAACTAATGCCATGATGATGTCATACAGAGACTTTCTGATGCTCCTGCAGCAGCTCTCATGTAAACAACTTCAGCACATCCTCATCAACAGCTTTTTATGCAGGAAGGGTTTGAATAAACTCCCACCGGTCATCCCAGTAGTCATGGTAACCTGTAGTTGAAACATTCAGGGGCTGATGCAGCTTTCAGATTGAAGTTTAATGACTCAAACAGCAGAAGCAGGAACATAAATCACAGCTGGGCTCAGAACTACATCTGAGTTCCTAACACATCTACGATCCTGACGCCATCTTTTAGATGAAATAACTGGTAAAATAAGCATGTAGTGGTTTTAAACAGGCTGTGTCCTTCTTACAGAAGACCAACTGGACTCAAGCATCTAGACGAACAACAATCAGCTAAAACCGCTAGAGTACAGCTGTTTAATCAATCAGTTTACTCAGGTCTCAATAGGAGTCTATTTATTTGGTTCAGGTGAAAAAGGAAACATCCATGTCAGGTGAAGAGGTCAGAGTTCATCATGATGCAGCGGCTCCTGGCTGGGCTGGATGAAGACACCTTCCATGGTGCGCCACCAGTTGTGCTGGTTGGGGGACCTCATGCCGTGGACCTCTCGTTGGCCACGGATCGGATGGCCGTACTGCTCGCCTGTGATGCTCAGGAAGACGTCCGTGCCCTGGTGTTTGAAGCGCACGGCCTCTTCACGCTCCCAGTAGTCTCCATCACACTGAACCGCCCACACGTCCAGGTCATCTCCCTCTCCGTTCTCCCCAAAGGCACTCACCTCCTGGAGGAAACACAGAAACTCCTGAATGTGTGCTCTACCACACAACCTGCAGATGGAGACGACTGATTTAGCAGTGCGCTTGTCAGTCTACCCAAAACATCCATGAATGCTATAAACATCCTTTGGTTAGTGGTGAGGTGATCTGAGTGTGTCTGTTGTCCTGACCTGGCTATGAGACAAGGGGGAGCTGAAGTGGTGTGTGTGAAGATTTCGGCCAGTCTTCATGTGTGTGATGCGAATCGTCTGACCACACTTCACAGCCGAGCCGCGCTGACACAAGCGGTTCGGGTTCCCACGAATCTGCCAGTAACTGTTGGCGTCGTCAGAACTCTCCACCCCGGTCACAGACTGCTGTCCGCTACCTACACACACACACACACACACACACCACAACAACACACACACACACACACACACACACACACACACACCACACACGTAAGGTAACGTGAGTTATAGCTGAGGGCACAAAGACATTGAGGCTCCTCCCACTAAGCCACACACACACAAGATAAAGTTACAGTCGTTAATGAGCAAAACCAGGACAACCAGGGACATGCGGCACTCGATTTTGGGGGGGGGGGGGGGGGGGGGGGTCTTGGTCTCTCAGTACTAACGCAGTAATGTCTGGATTTCTTGCTGGAGGGGTTGTTATCTCCAGGTTATGTTGGGAGAGGAGGGAGGGGCTACACTGGAACTATGTGGGATTGGGTTGATTGTTGTTTGGGTTTCATGTGTGATGCTAATTATGTTATGTTCATGTTTTTGTGTGCTATGATGTACGTCTAGATGTCCGGTTACATGTGTGAGCTGGAATGTTAAATCCCTTAATAATTCCTTAAAAGGACTATGTGGACTTTGAAATTTTCATGCTCGCGATTGCCCCCTCAGGCCAAACGTGTAACTGTAGCTTCAATAGTAAGCTTGTGCACGAGGCATGCATGCTGATGGCTCTTCTAAATTGTCTTTCAAATCTGCCTCCACACAAACAGCAATGTCCAATACAGAATATAATGGAATAGAATAGAATAAAATAGCCTTTATTGATTTTGTACAGGGTACAGTGTAATTGGAGTGCCACTCCCTTTGGTGCAAAACGCAAAAGAATACAAAAAATAATGCAGAAATAATGTAAATATAAAATCAACAATAATATGTGCAAATATACACACAGAGTAGCAGCATTAGTTGGGTTCTGTGCAGGCCACTATTGTAAGCAGAATTTTAGCATACTGAGTGAAACTCAAATAGCACATATAATTGTTAGCCTATATAATAATTATAATTGTTATATAATAATTATAATTGTTATAATTGTCAGCTTCATCCAGGCCAATGCAAGGAAGTTGGTCAACCTTCTCCTGTGATGCACACCTATTGCACAAGACAAATAAATGTTATATAATCAGTGAATAGAAAGTGAGAGTGGGGATGTTACTACGGTATTAAAAATAACAATAATAAAACATACCTTATTAATATTGGAGGTACATAATCTGAATCATACGGGTCTAAAGCTCCTTCCTTCTCTTTCCAGCTCTAATCTGGAAGTAAAAACAGCAGCAAAACATGATTATATATACTGACATATAGCCATTGCATTTCTATGAGAATAATTTGTTACTTACACACTGTTTCCAAACTATTGGCTTGTTCCTCATCTAAAGAGTTCTTTCAGCTCCATCGATTTGATGCTACAAAAACAAACAGAATACATCAATTACAAAAACATAGGTTATGAATCAAATGATAAAAGCTCTGCATGTTTCTGCATTTACCAAGACTTCTCATA
>SSNS01000469.1:49649-63755 GCA_006937985.1 Aphyosemion australe
AAGATACACTAAAAGACAAAGAGAAACTGTCTACGGACAGCAAAAACACAGCCAAGATAGCCATATATTAATCACACTGGATGACTCTGAGGTTGCAAACGTTGGTTTTTGCAGTCTCCTAGAGCCACAGTATGAGCCGTGTTGTGCAGGGAAGAGCGAGCCTGCCGGCCGCAACATGGATACAGTCATGGTAATGCTTATCGCAAAACACAGCCACATACAATTAAAACTATTTGAATTATGAGCAATGAGGCTATTATCAAACATATTCCTATTATTAACACATTTCTTATCAATGTTCTTCCTGACAGAGTGATGTTTTTTGGCAGCTAATCTGAGGAAATGACATGAAAACAGGAAGTTGAGCCCTGTTAAAAGACAAATTTCTGTTACTGTTTGGTTTCAGACAAATAAAGTATTCTATTATATTCCAAGTTACAAATAAATAAATCTGAAAGGACAACTTGGATGTTTTCTACTTTCTTCTTATTAACTGAATGCATTGCTGAGGTATTGGATTGGGACTTGGTATCGAAATCCTATGACACGGATCAGGGGCAAAAAAATGTGATCAGAACATAATTATAAATATTATCTTGTAATATTCCACAAAGCAGGGACAAAGTAAATAAAAACATCACATTTTACATTTTGAAATGTGTCTAAGGTCAAGTTCTGCTCCTACTTTTGCAGCTCTTATAGTTTTAAATCCTGCTCCTGCTAAATTTCTGACTATTACCACCCATTACTGAAATATCTGATCACAACCCTCCCTCCATCTGCAGACCCATTAATTGATAAAAATAAATAATTATACTTGATGAACAAATAGGTTTTAGGCATTGTTTTTGATATATTTAGTTTGAATTGTGACTAGAAAGAATATGACCTGGACTAGGATTAATTATATTGTTTCTATGTAAAATAGGAATTACTAGCTGTTGCTTAAATGATAAAATGGCTTGCCACGGGGACTCGGGTCTGCTTTCCCAGCCAAACATGGTCCATGCTTCTGCTCACAGATGCCATGAACGGTGCTTTATTTACATGTTTAGAGACATATCTGAACACACGTGTTACAGTTAGCTCTGCTGCTGTTTACATTCCCCAGATGCAGTCTTTGATTTTTTTTCGGTATTTTATTAGTTCGTGAACTCGGAGGTGTTTTGTAAACAAAGTTTGTGAATGAGAGTAGCCGACGCCTGCCGTGAACCGCTGCAGCGGGAGGAGCGGGGCTTTGCGGCTCATAACAGACTTTTTAGCACCGTAAAAGATATTTCTTACCGTTTTTGTCGGTTCCCTGCTCTACTCCAGTCTTGGTTTCATAGCTAATTATCACAGAAAGACCCGCTGGATCCCAGACCCAAAGCAGCTCTCACACACGCGACTAGCATAAAAGTCTCATCGGTAAAGTAGGTCTGCTTCATAGCGAAGCCAGCGTACACCGCCGGTCCAGCGGCTGGTCTCTATAGTAGGAGGAGCCTGCTGCTAACAGACCGGTGTGACAGAAAGGAGCGGACCCTCTGAGAGCAGCCGCAGCCGTCTTTACTAAAGGCGAAATAATCGCTCTCTAGTTTGTAATGTTAATAAAAATAACAAATTGAGTTTTTTCATCAGACTAACTTGGGTGATCTTATAAACAAAACTGTGCAGTTTGTTTTTCAAGCATTTTCCAGGACTCAATACAGAAATCAAACACTTTCCATACCTTGAAAACACGTTATTGAAATTCAAGCACTTTCAAGGATTTCAAGCACCCGTACGAACCCTGCTAACAACACACTCCTCTGGTTATGACTTTTACTTTCTTGTGCTCCTGGTCTATTGTGCCTCTCCACCTGCATGTATCCACCTGTCTGTCGGCACATCTGACGCTGGTCAGATGCTGCGTGTTGTCAGTCATTGAGGGAACGTGCACGGTGTCGGATAACTCGTCTTTTTTCTCTCTCTCCTCTTGCCTGGGCTGACGAGAGCTGACGGTGCTGTACGCGCGGCGCACATTCTCTCCAAATGCGCCTTTGCACATTTGAAGAGAATGCATCCTAATGCGCAAATTGTGGCCCCTCTTGTAGCGTGTGTTCTGCCTATCGGGAGGGGCAGGTCAGCGGCGCTGGGGGGGAATGTGTTTACTTGGAGACGGACATATATTTGCAGAAATCTCGGAGATTTCCACTAATAAATGAGCGGTAATAGTACCGGTACTCATCCTACCCTGGAAAAAAAGTCCCAGTGCGCTGAGAAGTAAAAATAAGAATAAGACTAATATTAATATCCTGACCAGCACTGACTCTGATGGAGACACGCTAAACAAGCAGCCTAAAATGTTCCTACTATGACATACGTAAGCCCCCGGTTTGCTTTCAAAGCACCCACAACCCTTACCCCACAGGTGTTTAGTAATAATTTCTTACCTGTCCAGCAACAATGATGCCAACTGCGGGTCTTTTGTCTCAGCATTTTCCACTTCTGCCGGGCGGACCGATGTTTATCCTCGTTCTTTGTCTTCGGCGACCAGACTCGAGTTTTGCCCTTTTTGTCGCGCTGGAATAAACTCTTGGGTTCTTTGTCTTGTTTGGGGTCTGGGCTGGAGTTTCGCTGGTGCTTGAGTCAGCTCTCTTCTTGTTCTTGGCTGAATCAGAGCTACCAAAACCACCTCTCGCTCTACCGCTAAGCTACAGCTAGCAAACAAACGCTGTGGGCGCGCATGACGTCATCACCCTGCCTCTGGAGGACACTGGGGAAGCCTGCTTGCTCAACCCGAGCAAGATCTTTTCTGTGAGTTTACAGGCCTACAGAGGCAATCACACTGAAAATGCCAGGGCTCATTCTACAGGACCAGGGCATTGCAGGAGAATGTATGAGGAATCAATTTTAAATTTCTATACTTGTATTAGCTGTTAAACTTCCACATTGTCCCTTTAAAGTACAGGAAGGTCCTGACTCATTTAAAGATGCTTAAAGAGGACCTAGAATGCAGTTAATCAACAATCTAAAACAGAACTTTGAGCCTCTAAAAAGCTTTATTTTGGCTTTCATCTGTCCCAGGAGCCCTGATACAGGCCATTCTAAACCAGCCTTGCTGTGAAAAGAGCTGTTGACCCCTCCCACTCAGCCAGGACATGAATATGATAATGAGCTGCTTGCTGATTGGTTGAAGGCCTCACAGCCAGAAGCTAGCTTTTTTTTCCCCCGAAGCTAGAATCTCTGGTGTTACATCTGGTAGCAGCTCGTATCTTCCTAACCTGTTGTTACAGATATAGATTCATCTGGTATTCTACCTTATATGTTTGAACCCGACTCAGAAGAAACTTCAGATGCTGAGGAGCAACCAGCAGTTTCCCAGAGACTGGAATAGACTATCAGAGTGGTAAGTTTAGTCAAGAAGCTAACTATATTAGCGTTAGTTAGTTAGCAACATCATGCATCCATGTAAATGTTAGAGTAAAGAGCAAAGGTTATTTTTTTTCTAATTCATATAAAATGCTGTCCAAAAAATACTATTTTAAATGTTTATTGTAGGTATTTCATTTAAAAATGCATAACAGCACAGATTTTTGAGTAAAAAGTGTCCTTTTCCAGCAAAGCTTCTAAAAACGCTCTTTTTTCTAAATCTTAACCTCTGACGTAACCAGAGGGAGTTCTAAGCTAGGCGCTGCCTCAGCTCAGTGTGGAGAGTGGGCAGTTAGAGAGGTCGTGTTATCGAGTCAGTGTGTGTGTTCACTAGGATTGTGTTAATTTTGATAAATTATTGTTTGTGAAGGCTGTAGAAACTCCAGCCTGTCCGGACATCAAGTCCACGAGTTTCCAAATAAGTAAAACAAGCCTCTTATCTCCGTGCCTGGGGGCGTTTTGTGCCGCTGGAAAGACAGGACTTCTGGAACCCAGATCGGTGTCGGTACCAGCTCATGGAGGTCTGCACTGGCCTCCAGAGACCCGTGGCAGGGTTTAAAAAATTAACTGTGGATTTTTATTATCATTATCGGAACCATGTCAGAACCTCCGCCCTGACCACCAGAAGAGATGCGCAGCTCAGCAGGCCAGTTGAGATGGTTTCTGGGTCAGAACCAGATCAGAACCACCGCACGGACCTCCAGGAGAGGATGTGCTGCTCTTAAAAATACCAGCGAGCCAGTCGAGCTGTTGCTGGGTCGGATCCAGCTCACAGCAGCGCGCAGGACCTCCAGAACCGGATCACAGGTGCTTTCTCTCCCTCTCTCTCTCTCTCTAAAGTGCTAAACTACGCTACGGGAATGGATATTAACGAGTACTTTAACTTTTTTATGTGCTCCAAACACAACTAAAACTACAATCAAATGAGTGATCAGAAATCCCTCTTCCTGTGTTTTTGCCTTCATTTCCGTCTCTAATGATGCTAAATCAAATCAAATTGCACACACATTCTATCAACCCATTATTATTATTTTTATTATTATTATTTTAAAGACAATACCATTATCAAAATGTACTTAAAATAGTATTGTACTTTTAGGTCTGTCTAGGGTGACCAGATGTCCCGCTTTGTGCGGGACAGTCCCGCATTTTCATCACTTTTCACACGTCCCGCAAATTGAGACAATGTCCCGCATTGACAGTCTCCCGTTCCGAATTTCAATCTTGCATAAACGGTGTGGAGAAAGCGTCAGCGAGAACGGAGGAAAGATGAACACCGTGGCGAAAATGCTGTTAGAATAAACTCGTGGGTTAAACGTGTTCATTGAGACTCTGTCAGGGTCTTTGTGTTGTTTCTCAGTCATTTTTTTGTGTCACGGCGCGGAGTCTGATATGAAACAGAGCAGAGAATCCAAGAGTCACAAAAAAAAACATGTTGGTCTGAACTGAAGCAGGTTTCCCAGTAAGTAGACAGGTCCCAAACGAGTTTCTAACACACACAAGGTGCTGGAGTTATTTTTATTTCAAATACATACAAGCTAAACTCTTTTAAAGCACATTAAATAGAGAATTAAATGTAAGCCTTCATTATTTTTCCTCAGAAATTTGAGGGAAAAAGTCATTCTAAGGAACCCTGTTAGATTAGATCTGAATTTCTTCAGATTTAAGTCAGTGATGTTTTTTCTCTCTCCCCTAAATATTTACTAGAAAAGATGTGTTGTCATTTTTGAAAAAAAAAAACACCACTTTGTTTCTGAATTAAGAAAAAAATAGCAAAAAAGTATGAATATTTGTTGATTTTATTGGAAAATGTATTAAAACAAACTTAAATAGATCTAAAATTGTTACTGGTACTTTTACTGTCATTCTGTTGTGGAAAATATTCAATGAAAACTCTGAAAAGCTGCTAAAACCTGCATATTTTTTTTTACTGTGGGCCTTTCTATATTTTTAAAATTAGTTGATGGGTTTAAAATCCTTTTAGCTAAAGCTAATCAGAACCACTAAGGTCCAAAGAGCCTGAGTTAAGCTGTGGTAATGAGAGGAGCTGTGAAATAGTCTGAAAACTTTTGCTTGTTCAAGTTGAATTCAAATAGAATATATAGTACATGAAATATATGATGATAATAATTATAATAACTATGTATATTTACCAGTGATGTTGGAGCTAAAAGGCAGAAAATAAGTTGTTTTTTTTTTTTTACTTTTTAACTTTATCTTGTTAAATTGGAATTTTACGTTGTCCCACATTCAGTAGTATCTGTCCCACATTTGGCGAGTTGGGATCTGGTCACCCTAGGTCTGTCCTATTTTTGCCAGTGATATACTTTTTTTTTCTCCTGTTTTGAATTGAAATACAATTTAAAAGCATTTTTTTAGAAATTAAAAGAGCTTGTGTTTACAATGATAATGTCAATGACTATTGTTTGATTCTCTGTCTCATTATTTTTCATTTTAAAAAATTGCTTTCGGGGCAAATTTTCTTGAACGATTAAAATGCGATTAATCAAGATTAATTATTTACAAAGCCTCTAATTAATTAGATTAATTGTTTTAATCGAGTCCCATGCCTAATATTTTGTCATAGAAACGATATTTTACCAGAATGTTACACACATACAGCACTACTTCGTGCATTAATAAATATTGATTTTTTTCACCAGCATACCTCCATGAACCGAACTATTCTCTGTCCAATACTAATTCATCTTTACAGCAACAGTAACATCGCTAGCTACCTCTCCAGTTCATCTCTAACACCAAAGTTTCAGTTTTTAATTTATTTTGACATAAATCAGCTGCAACAGCTAAAATGGTTAGACATGAACTTCTGTGCAGATTATGATGCATTAGTAGGAATTATTTATCTGCAGTAATGACCTTATATCTTCATCCTTCACGTGTTCTTGCTATAAATGTGAACTCATGCCTATGGAGGGGGAGAACATTTGATGTTGGGAAGAAACACAGATAAGGTCAAAGGTCAAACAGGGAGCACAGTGATTGTTATTTCTTCACAAATTAATTTAAAAGTAAAAGTCTGGTAAAATACAACTTTGACAAGACATTAACTAAGGTGATCTCGGATTTGGAGAAATGGGCTAAATTTAAAAATTCACTTGGCAGCTGAATCTGTTATTAAAATGAACATCTTGTCAAGGGTAAACTTCATCAGCTCGATGATCCCGCTACCTCCTCCCCAGCAATATTGGACCAAGCTACAATCGGCTATCACTAAGTATGTATGGAACGGCAAACGACCCCGCGTTAAGATTCAGACGATGCCGCATGAAAGGAAAGATGGAGGACCATTTCTTCCAGACTTTAAACTGTACAACTGGGCTTTCACGCTTAGACCACTGTCAGTCTGGTTTCAACCTAGTACTGAAGTGTCCTAGCGGGCGCTGGAAGAAAGTTTGGTGAACCCCCATTCTCTCCACCAAGTCCTAAATTAGTACCCAATGGGTTCCCGATTAGACACTTATGGCTGTATTATCACACGCTTACTAAAGGTTTGGGAAAATGCTGGGAAGCTTTGTGGTGGACTCTTCCCATGGGACCCTGGGATCCCAATTTTTGGTAACAAAAGACTGCAAATAGACAAGCAACCACTGAGATGTATGGCTTGGGAAGAGAGGGGAATCTCTGTTCTTGGGGATATATTTGGAGCTAATGGGTTATTGTCTTTTGCTGAGCTATGTGCTAAGTTCAGGCTTCCTCCTACAACATTTTACTTTTATTTACAATTACGATCGATTCTCAAAGTGCTCCCTTGCAGAGGCCGTTGTCCTCTTTACTGGTCAAAAAACTACTGTGTGTACCAACAAAGTTTGGTGGCCATGCTTCCAAGTTGTATAAAGTCTTATTACATTCCCTTTATAGACCCCTGGCATTGGATTCCCTATGGAAGGCAGACTTCGGTGATCTTAGGCTACGTTCACACTGCAGGTCTTGATGCTCAATTCCGATTTTTTGAGTAAATCTGATTTTTTTTGTTGCTGTTCACATTATAACTGAAATGCAACATCAAACACTCTCCAGTGTGAACGCTTCACGGCCCCAAAGCGACCCGCATGCGCAGAAGACAAGAAGTTCCAGTCAGAACCAGGAGAGGTGGAGTTGTGATGTGAAAGCCTTCACTGACTAGCCTGGCAAGCCATCCTATATATGTGAATATTTGCAAGGAAAGAATTTGGTCTAGTTCACTAGGCCAGGGGTTCCCAAAATGTTTTCTTTGAGCACCCCCTTTCTCGTTTCCAAGATAGGCCAGGACCCAAACCCAACTCCTACATGCATAAACACATTTAATGTGATCATTTACAAACTTTCTACAGACATACAGAGTTATAACTTTTATATGGAGTTCTGATTATACTGTAGGGTGTGTTATTGGGATTTTATAAATGTAATTTTTACAAATAAAATCTTGCTAACCTCACAACCTCAGCAAAGACAAAATTTTGGGGACCCCCTGCAATCTTGTGGGGACCCCCTTGGGGGTCCCGACCCCCAATTTGGGAAACCCTGCACTAGGCTATTCACTGACAGTTCAGCCACAGGATCTCGTTTTGGGGTGGAAACTATTTTACTCTTTATTCCCGCCGTCTTCCCGAGTTAGTATTCCCTGAAAATGTTTCGGAATTAAGCTCATTCACGGAGAACCCAAGCCCCGCTCTCACGGAGACACCCCCCCCCCCCCCGCTCTCACGGAGACACCCTCTCCCCGCCGTCAATGAGACCAAGAACCGAGAGACGCTTCGCTCCAGCAGCACCTCCCGCTCTCATGCTTTCTTGTATTTTTAATTCCAAAACTTGACAGTATGTCCCACAGACCCCTGAATCCCTCAGTCAGCGCTTCTCTTCAGCGCTCCTCCTCAGGAAAGTCCTGACATGACGCTCACCTCCACTGAGCAGTGACGTGGGAGGTGGATTTAATGCAACATGACCGTTCAGACTGCAGTCGCTTTCAAAAAATGCGCCTATGTGTCGCAATCAGTACTACATATTGAAACAACCTGGATCGGATAAGGAAAAATCGGATCTGTGCTGTTCAGACTGTCACAAAAAAATCAGATAAGGGTCACAGGCAGGTCAACATGCGGATTTGATGCGCTTTTGCCTGCAGTGTGAACGTAGCTGTAGTCCTGATTTAGATTGGGGCAGCAGGGAGAGTGTCGGCATGTCCTCCAGAAATCCTGACCATCAACAAATCCACTACAATTTTATACACCAGCTTTATATTACTCCTAAAAAATTGCATGCAATGAAAATTATTAGAGATCCTATTAGCAAATTGTGTAATTTAAACGAAATAGGCACGTTTAAACAAATGTTTAGGGAGTGCCCCCCAGTCATGGATTTCTGGAGACAGGTTGCGGGTAGGCTCTCTGCCTTGTTGAAATGCTCAGTGCCCTGCTTGGCGGGTGTACATATCCTAAATGATTTTTCACAAGTCAAGCTGAAAGTGGTGGTACGGAGGGTTCTGCTGGCTGGGCTTACAGCAGCAAAGAAAATGGTGGCTACACGCTGGAAACCACCACATTGCCTTTCTGTTCATGTCTGGACGATATTGTTACTGGACATAGCATATTTGGGACTTTCTATAGCGAGAGTGCACAGGGCTGGGAGTGCTACACTGGAGGACTGGAGAACTGTTATTGATCGCCTCCGGACAAATTGTAATGTTTAGCTTACAGCAATTGAGGCTCTGGACTGATGGGAGGGGTGGGGAGGATGGAAAGTGAGTATTTTGTTGGGATAATTTTTGTTTCACATTCTCTATGTTCCTACATCCTTTATACTTGAATAAGCAGTTGCAGCTCTTTATGAACCTTCATATAATCTGGGTGTAATATGTTATGTATATAATTGTGACGTATGAATATACGTGCTATTGTTTTTATTTTGTTTTGTTGTTTTGAAATATAAGGGAAAAAAAGTTGATCAAAAAAAAAGTCTGGTGAAGTGAGGCTCTTGGGATCTGTCTCTAGTTAATGGAATGTAACAGATGACTGCATCTTTCTGTCTGCAGGTTGCTAGAATGAACCAGGTTTAGCACGACTGACCATCCGAACTTTCAACCAGCAAGATGTCTACAGAGCTGACTTCACTGCTTCCACGTACGGCTGAGGGTTCATGGACAATATGAGTGAAGAGCAGATTCAAAAGGTTTATTTGTCACATGCTTTCACCAAAAACACCCTCCTCCGGCTCATTGTTGACCTCCCAGCTGGCTGACGACCTCCTTCAGCAGGTGTGAAACAGACATTTCATTTACCTAAATATTGTTTTACTTGTGCTGCTGTATTTCTATATTAATAAAAAGAATCTTGTTCCATTGTCATGTGGTTATCTTGTTTACTGTTTTGTCTTTTTAAGGTTGTGACTGTGTGAAATATAAACCAAGTTCCTTGTTTTACAATTTTGGCCAATAAGTGATTCTGATCATCTACTTTCTAAACGTCATCATCCATATGAAGGTTCTTCACTAGTGAGCTCTAAGCTTTGAGGCTGAGTAGGCATCTCTCAAACACTGAATTTTACATCTTATGTTGCAGATGTTGGACTTGCCTGCCTAGCAAGACATCCTACATGCAAAGCAAAATTAGTTTTGCTTCAGCAAATGACGGTCTAGATTCTAGAATAGAATAAACCTTTATTATCCCACGATTTAGACACTCAAGTGTTACACAGCTCTTATAGCAAAAGGAAAATAGACACCAAGTAGCTCTATGTACGTAGTAGTCAAACATAAGTTCTGTATGTACAGAATTTTAGTTAAATGTACAAAAGTGTAAAGAGATATGTACACAGGTGTGGAGTGTGTGTGAGTGATCCTGGTGAAGTAAACTACAACCAAACTGCTAATGAATAACAGCAATTCAACAGGTAATATGTTAAACAGGTGATGCATAAATAACCAATAACTAAACTGTTCTAGAGTCTGACAGCTGCTGGTAAGAATGGGCTCCTTCTACTGTGGGTGTAGGGTTAGGGTGTTATCCATCAGCTTAGACAACATCCTCTCCTCCCCAGCCTGCTCGCTGGACTTCAGTGGACAGTCCAGGACAGAGCTGACCTGTCCCTGTCTCTATTCCAGCTGTAACAGATTGTGCAGGGTTGAATGAGGAGTCTTGGTTAGTGGATATGCTCTGCGGCATCACCGGGTGCATGTGATTGGAGTCTCCATGCTCTATGGTGAATGATTTCTGCCATGACTTAGCCTAACCAGACTCTGGAGAAGGCGCAGCTGAAGGTGGCGTCGCCGTGTGAACATCTGCACTGTCAACACACTACAGAGACGACGTGCTTCTCTGAGGGCTTCTTCTCAAACGTTAACGTTAGACGAGGGTCTCCGTCGGCTGGTAATCCGTGGCAGAAATCACTTGCCATACATGCTTTTCCCGATCCCGCATGGTTCCTTTTAGTCGCCCGCAGCAAAGTTCATACTGCCCGCTCCCCCCTTCAAGCTCAGTTTTCTCCATCAGAGAAACCAAGAATTTAATCGGATTGGGGAAATTTGGCGCATGTAAACGTAGCTTATGATAGAATGGGGGGAGCAGGGTACTGATATTGATTAGAAAACATTTGTGAGGAAGACGTCATTTCTAGTGCATTTTATCAGGTTATTGAGTTGTAATGATATTGTTTCTAATGTAACTAGTGAAATATGAGCTTTAAAAGCAAACTAAATGATCACTAACATCAATAAATAACAAGAAAAGGGAAATCTGGACTATAGCTTTTTTAACCCATTATCTGAATTTCAGAAATGTGTACAAGTATGAACCAGGCTCTGTTTGAAACAGATAATATTAAAACATTAAAAATGAATAAACTTCTAATAAAAATGTTGGATTTTTATTTTATATTTGCTGATAATAATAATAATAATAATAATAATAATAATAATAATAATAATAATAATAATACCAGCCGATGTCTGTGGACTGAATTAGGATTTAATGATAGCCAGCTGATGGATCTTCTTGACTAACCAGCAAACTAAAAACCTCAATGTCTTTTGGGGATATTTTGACTTTTTGGAGGACTTTTGACTCCTGATTGTGTCTGAAGAGAAGCAGATGTGGAAAACAAGAATATCATCGACTGTAATTGAAAGAAAACCTAAAGCTTCCTCCAGTTGTCTTAATATCCAGAGACCCTGTGTCCACATACAGGACAAGGACACTGGCTTCTTGCACTATAATATTTTATTCTCTTTAATTTAGACCTTTTTGTTGTTATTTAGACACATGATATTGACTTTAAGTTTAAAAATGTTCCTTCTTTCGGGGAAATTTGTCAACATTTTAATATAAATTTATTTTTATCTATAATATTTTGTTCACAGTTTTGAGTCGACTAATCTGTAATAGCTAGAATTGTTTTTCTTTTAAATCACACCAAATACAAAATCAGGTCTCAGGTTAAAGTTGAATTTAACATAATTTAACATCAAGTTGGTTCATGAAAGAGAATAATAAAGTTTAGCTAGAACTTCTGACACAGCAGCACCATGTTGATGGAGGTTTTAATTTCTCTCTGTCTCTAAAAAGGAGACGAGTGATGATCTGATCATCCTGACAGTCGCTGTTTCTCACAGCTGGTGTCCATCCCTGTGCTCATCCGCAGCAGTGCTCACTAAAAACTGAACCCTAACCTTCTACAGTGGCTCTAAGTAACTTTAGCTAAAATTATTTAAACCATCAACTCATTTTAAAAATACAGACAGGTTTAAGCAGCTTTTCAGAGTTTTCATTGAATAATTGCACTGACTTTCCACAACAGAATGATAGTAAAAAAAAAACTAATGTTTTTGGATCTATTCAGGTTTATTTTTAATTAACTTTCCACTAAAATCAACATCCCATAATAAAAAATCCATACTTTTTTGCAAGTCTTTTTTCTTCTCAATTTTAAATCTCTATTAGTAGATATGTAGGGAAGAGGAAAAAACATCACTGACTTTTAATCTCTAAAAAAATTCAGATCTAACCTGAGAGTTCCTTAGTTACTTTTTTCCTCAAAATTCTGAGAATAAATAATGAAGGCTTCCATTTAACTCTTGTTATTTATTAAATGTGCTTTAAAAGGGTTTAGCTTGTATGTATCTGAAACAACCCCAGCACCTTGTCTCTGTGTCAGAATCGTCTTTGGGTTTTAGCATCAACCCGACCAACACCTCCCAACAAAAAGAAACACGAGCCTCGGGAAACATCTATAAAGGCTGAAAGGAGACAAACCAGCTAAAGTTCTTGACAGAACCCCGTGGAATTTAGAGGTGATTGTTTTGATTAACTTTAAACTCAAACCTCTGTGAGATGTTGCATCAACAGTAGACACTCGCTGTAGCTGCCACGCTGCCGCGTGTTTTTGCCAAGCTGTCTCCGTGACTGTGATTGGTCAAATGACGACTCGTGACCCACTAACAAAGATGGTTTGTGCACGACCGAAGACCCTCTCCTCCTAAAAACAAAAACTCTTCGATTCACGTGAACGTCATATGGCTTCATAAATGGCAACTTTTGCCAGAAAGCGACAAGTTTGCAAGTATGAGTCAAATATATTTTAAATTCACATCAATACGATCTAAATTTAAGACTTTACTACATCGATTTAAGACTTTTAAGGGTCCTAATTTTCCTTAAATCAATTTCAAGACTTTAAAGACTTTTCAAGACTCCGCGGATACCCCCCTTCAGCAATGACTCCAGGTGTTGGCTATGAGTCTCCACACCGCTGTAGGATGCAGTCATTTACAAAAACAGGATGGTAGGGATTTTTCTTTCACTTGAAGAGTTTTTTCAGTCTTAGTTTAATGCAGTGGTTCTCAATTACTTTTGGTGAAGCCCCCCCTAGGGTACAAAGATTTTTTCGCGACCCCCCCCCCCTACTTTGAATTGGCCCCCAAAACGCCTAGAAACGTCCCTGGGTGTGGGACTGAGTTTTGAAGGTGATTTGAATTGTATCAAATAAATAAATATTACATGCTTATAAGTTATTGCTTTATAAAGTTACAAACGTGTAGTGGGATGAATCTACCTGCATTTTCCTTTTCAAGCACTTTGTTTTATTTTATTATGCAACCATTTTCCTGTCCTGTCTGTATTTTTGCTGCATCTCCTCTCAATCCTCCAGAAAAACTGCTGCCTGGCTTCATTTTTCACGATTTAAGCAGATCAAAGAGATCTGTGAAACATAGCAGAGTGCGCTGCGCTCGCTGCTGCTCCAGTGAGGTAAAGTCGCAGAAGCACGGGTGATGGAGCGCAGCAGCGGAGCGTCAGACACAAATAAATGACAGAAAGTTCTTGTATTTTAATTTCAGAACTTGACAGGATGTCCAGACAGACCTCTGAATCCCTCTGTCAGCGCTTCTCTTCAGCGCTCCTCACGTGACATTTGCGCACAGGCAGGTGACCAGTTCACGCGGAGCAGAATGTGCGTTCGGGCGGCAGCAGGTGGAATGTTAATTCAAGTGAAATCGTTTAATTGTGTTGTTTATATGTTACTGGGAACTCTGGTCAGCTTGTGTGGGATAAATATTAATGAAAAAAGAATGGATATTTAACGGTTTTATTGAATATTTATTATTATTTTAAAAATAAGCGAAAATAGATGAAGCGGCCTCTGGCTGCGAACAAATGATTCTTTCCATTTCTCATATAAGAAAGAAAGGAAGTTATGTTCAGAAAAAAAAATATTTTATTTAAATAA
>SSNS01000469.1:87920-104223 GCA_006937985.1 Aphyosemion australe
AACTGTTACAATTGAATGAAAGTTTTATCATGTGTTTCCGGCAGAGTTTACTCTGACTTAATGTTGAAATTATGAGAAAACGTGTGCATCATTTGGTTGGTTGTTGTGAACGACTACCAGATACTATCACACCCACACACTGGCCGGGCCAAAAAAAGTCTCCACCTGGATTTAACTAAGCCAACAGGTAGGAGCCTCCTATTGGATAATGACTGCATGGGCGATTATCTTTCAGCTGCAACAAGTACTTTAACCCCAACTGGTACAATGAGCTGCTTCTCATTTCTTCAACAACCATGTGGAAAGACACATCTGGTGGTGGTGGTAAAGATGTTAGTCTGTGTGAGAAGGGTCACATCATTGGCATGCATCAAGCAGAGAAAACATCTAAGGAGATCGCAGAAACGACTAAAACTGGGTTCAGAACTGTCCAACGCATTATTAAAAACTGGTGTGATGAGTCCAGATGGACCCTGTTCCAGAGTGATGGGTGCATCAGGGTAAGAAGAGAGGCAGATGAAGTGATGCACCCATCATGCCTAGTGCCTACTGTACAAGCCTGTGGGGGCGGGGCTATGATCTGGGGTTGCTGCAGTTGGTCAGGTCTAGGTTCAGCAACAGGATGTGCTCCAAGAATGAGGACAGCTGACTACCTGAATCTACTGAATGACCAGGTTATTCCATCAATGGATGTGTTCTTCCCTGATGGCACGGCCATATTCCAAGATGACAATGCCAGGATTCATCGGGCTCAGATAGTGAAAGAGTGGTTCAGGGAGCATGAGACATAATTTTCACACATGGATTGGCCACCACAGAGTCCAGACCTGAACCCCATTGAGAATCTTTGGGATGTGCTGGAGAAGGCTTTGTGCAGCGATCAGACTCTACCATCATCAATGCAAGATCTTGGTGAAACATTAATGCAACACTGGATGGAAATAAATCTGGTGACGTTGCAGAAGCTGATCGAAACAACGCCACAGAGAATGTGTGCTGTAATCAAAGCTAAAGGTGGTCCAACCAAATATTAATGTGTGACCTTTTTTTTTTCAGTGGTGACTTTTTGGGGAGCTGGACAGTGTATTTCATACTAACCGAGGAAGCACCATCTCTGTTTTTGCTAATGCTGGGTAGCTGTTAAAGTCTGATCACATTTAGAAGTTCCATTAGCGATTACATTCTGAAGGTTTCATTAAACTCTAACAAGTGGTGAAGGACATATCTTGCTAACACATCATTTATTTATAAAGCACCTTCTTACATTATTCATGCCCAAAGTGCTGTATACAATACAGTAAAAACACACCAATTATATACAGTTAGGAACGATATCACTAAAAAAAAGAATCAAACCGTCTCATATCCAGACAGTAGCAGTAAGTGAAAATAAAATGCATAAAATAAACAAGACTCACTCCAACTCCTTTAGAAAAGCCAAAGAATAGAAATGGGTCTTTGCAAATGCACATGAACACTGGGAAAACCGTCCTGACCCATTACAACACAGACCAAAGCTACTCCTGTTGGTCCGTGGGGAATCAGAAGGTCTGGTTTGGGTCTGAAAGGGTTCCAGCAGACAGAAGAAGCAACATCCTGAGTTGAGTGCTAATGATACCAGGTTGTGGGAACAGTCAGGTAAAATGGTGAGGAAAGGTCTTCAGCACCAAAGAAGACCATGTGTTAACCAAACCAGACCCCTAGAGTTTGCCTGGGGACACAGTGGGTCAAAGTGAGACTGGGTCAGATGGTTGTCTAGCATGTGTACAGACATTATGACGACTCCATGCTGGAACCAACGGGTTTATGAGAACACCCACCCAGTTCCACTCTGACCTCACCTAGAGATGACATGCTGTCTGGATATCTGAACTCAGGCATTGGACCTAGTGTCATACCGAGTTGTCTCAGTGAGGACACACATGAGGCGGACCGTGGGTCCCATGGGTGGGTTGATGTTACCAGTGTGAAGTGGGTCTGCACCAGGAGGTTGGAATGATGAGGACTGATCATGTTCAGCAGTGAATCTGGTCTCTGCATTGCCTCTGATGACCAGCATCTGGTAGTACTAGAAGAGAATCAACCCCACAGGATGTGACTTCAGGTCCCCTCTGATGTCCTGATGCCACAGCGCCACATCAGGGACATCCTCTGTCCACGTATCCTACCCTTCCTGAGACAGAAGCATAACAAAGTGACCCCATCCTCAAGTTTAGAGCTTCATCGGGTCAAATAAGCCCTGGTGCTGGTCGGCTGGATGTCATAGGCCACTCCCACTAGTGGTAGAGGATACAACCCCTGGATGGTTCCGCTCTGTGCTGAATCTGTGCTTGTATCCAGGTCCAAGGGGCTTACCCACCCAACTGACCTGGGACTAGTGAGTCCATACTTCCAGCTCTGTTATCTGACCCAGTCATCATGACAACAGTCACATGACCTGTCCACTCACAGAGTTTCATTTGTGTGTGTGTGCGTGTGTGTGTGTGTGTGTGTGAGAGAGAGAGAGAGAGAGAGAGAGAGAGAGAGAGAGAGAGAGAGAGAGAGAGAGAGAGAGAGAGCTTTTTAAGTCTAATGATGATGATAAACAAAATAAAGCTAATTATCTGTGATGTGATCTGAGTAGATAAGGATCCCTCAGCTAAAGGAGTGCTTCTTTGGTTTGACTCGATTCATTTTTAAGTCAGATCATCTGAATCTAATAAACAACATATAATAATGATGTCCAAGGCCATGCCTCACTCTGGGGCACCTGGATTAAGAACACGTTAAAGCTACCTACCACACCAGGTTATTGAAGGTAAAATATTAGAAATCAGAGATGGGTTTTCATGTGATGTTCTATGTAAATAATGTATTTAAAGATCCAGAAGAAGGAAGAGTGCTGGAGCACTCAGGTCAACGTAAACTAGAGTTACAACTCTGACGAAGACACCTATGTCGAAACGTTACAATTTATTTATTTGCAACTATTACATTTTTACATTGACCCGAGTGCTCCAGCCGCCTTCCTTCTGTTGATCCTAGCGGTGCTCGATAGGATGCAGCGCAGAGTCCCTGTTGTTGTATTTAATGATCCTCCAGTGAAACCGAGACTGATCAGAGTCTGAATGTTGTGATGACATCAGACCCGTTCAGGTAGAGCCACATTCTCAGCATTATGTCACCGAGCAGCTCGTCTCCATCCTAAAATGGCAGCCGTTCCTGGAGCACTGGTTTCACTGGGTTTGTCTGCTCTCAGTTTCACCACAGCAAAGGAATTTCTGCTGCTGCTTCCGGGCTGGAGCCAGACAGCACAGGGATGTTGGAACATTCTCTCAGCAGCATCACACAATAATAGAATCGTTTTTTATTTCATTACTCGCTAATGTAACACACACACACACACACACACGTTCTCAGTAGTGTTTACCTGACCAGGTGAACTGATGTAGAAACCAGATTATTTCCTCTTCTAATCAGAAATGGACCGGATGTGGGGGCAGCTACTGGGAAGAGCAGACGCTTTCCCTGAATCGGGAACATAAACACAGGTGAGAACAGGTGAATCCTGTGCAACCTGTTGGGCGGGTCACGTGACGTGCACACGCCTTCTTGTCCTCTCTGGGCGTGCGTCGGATGCGCAGATGAGCTGTTCTTGTTTGGACTTGTTGATCGGACGCAGCTTCATCACAGGTGAGTTTCTTTATTCTGAATATTTGATGCTAAAACACACACGTCTGGATTTCCTCTCAAAAGAATCCAAACATACACGTTTCGCTGCCGTTTGGGGCTGATTGGTTCTGGACTATGAGAAGGTTTCCGTGTTTTTTCTCCACATAAATGTTCAGGGCGCAGTAAAGTCCGAATGCAGCCACCTGGTCCAGGGCTTCACGTTAATATGGGGCACCAGATATATATAATTCACTTTTCTGACTACTTCAGATTAAAAGGTTACATTTAGAATCAAATATAAATATGAAAATATAAATGTGATGATTGTTAACTAATGAACTAAACAGGCGAAGGTGAAACAGCCAGGTGGGAGAGCCCTCCTCTGATTGGGAGATGATGGCTCAGTTCCAGGGTGCAGTAGGAACCCAGACAGGAACATGGATCATGATGCATGCTTGAGTGGACTCTCACATCAGAGAGGGGGTTGCTTGCCTTTTGAACGGTTCTTCTGCTTTAGGTCAGTTTGAATTTGGTGAACATCAGATCACAGAAGGTTTGGTTGCTGGTTCTAGTCTGTTAGATAGATAAAAATCATTTTTTCTAGACAGAACAGAATGATCTTTGTGGTGTTAGCTCATTACCTTCATTTACAAATTATATAAATTCTTAATATTTCAGAAGCAGCTGTGAAATTTATTTTTAAGGTCTAATTCCCTGAGAAACCATGTAATACTTGTTCGTTTTGAAATGTGATCAGTCATTCTGAGTTAAATGGTAAATGGCCTGTATTTGTATAGCGCCTTCTTAGGTTCTACAACCCCCCAAGGCGCTTCACAACACAATCAGTCATCCACACATTCACACCCTGGTGGGGATGAGCTACAACGTAGCTACAGCTGCCCTGGGGCGCACTGACAGAGGCGAGGCTGCTCAGCACTGACCACCACCAGCAGGCAAGGCGGGTTAAGTGTCTTGCCAAAAGACACAACAGCAGTATTCTCTGGCCGGAGCCAGGATCAAACCTGCAACCTTCCGATTACTGGACAACCCGCTCTACCTCCTGAGCTACTGCTGCCCATGATGTACATGCATGCTGAATGTGAAACTTTTCTTTAACCCCCATCTTCGTCATCAGCCACAGAAAGGGCATAGACGGCAAAACGGTTGGGTCACAAAAAAGCCGGTCTCTTCGGCCTTACAGCAAAAATGAGTATTCATGCCTCGGCCCACAGGAAGGAGAGAGCAGAGCGCGTCTCAGCTAGTAGAAGCTAACCATTAGCATTAGCATCTCCGCAACATGGTGGAACCTGTTTGGGCTAGTTCTATTTGTGGAGCTAAAACATCAATGTTGCATTTCTAGAAAGCCAAGTGAAGAGAAGTAGTGGAAGAGTTGTGTTGCTGTGAGCCAATCAGATGAGAGATTTTGCATAACATGAAAATTAATTAGACTCCACATCCTAACAGCTCCTCCTGGTTCGAGCTGCAGTCAGAGAAGATGTTTACCCCACTTCATCCAGATTTCTAATGAATGCAGGAAGCCACTGCTGGCTGATTCTACCAGCTAATCAGAGGCTCCCACTAGGAGGCAGGCGTGAGCATAGGCATGAATACGTAGAGTATGTTGGGCGCTGGAGAGCGTATCAGCGTTGGTCGCCGCCATATTGGGTGGGTCCCTCACTCTCCAAATCCAACTGGAGTCAACGCAGAGTGCAGCTATGCCTACAGGTGCAACAACTGGTGTACTTTTGAAAACAGATCACGTGGGATTACTATTGACTTTTCTAGCCTACCTGATGGGATTTTATATTTTAATTTATTTTGTTTAATTATATTTTAATAATCACACTATACCGCGTGTCTGATTTTGTGAGACAGCATAGTAAAATGTGTTTTTTAGCTGGGTAAGCAACTTCTTCAGTAGAAATGAATGCACTGGGGGAAAATGGAGACCCATCCAAGATGGTGGACGCCGGCTGCCCACTATGGCAGCTCCCATCGGCAGGGCCAGTCCACGGGTGTCTACGTATGACGTCTGTGGACATGAGAGTGACAAACCTTCAGCCAGCCAATCAGCCAATAGGTGGGTGCGTACGGCCGGCTCAGCACTAGACGAACCGCAGGGAAGCAGGGCTGAAAAAAGTGGTCGGCAAGGTATTCATTCATACCAGAGAACACAGCAGGTTTAATGAAATAACAAGACACTGTGGTTGAAAATAACAGGAGACCCAAAAATATACCCAAAACAATATTCTAAAATTCAGTGGGGAATATTTAGTACAAAAACAAACATGTTTGATTTGTGTTTAATCTTTTATTTTGTTTTGTTTTTCTCAGCAGGTTGAGTGACACCAACATTACATCATGCCAAGCAACAAGCACAGCAGTCATCTCTACCCTCCGAGTGGTAGCAAACAGTAAGTTATCTCCTTATCTTTTACCAGTGCAGTTTTACACACACACACACACACACAGAGCTGGATGAAGGTTTACTTTCTGTCTGATTCTTTAACTCTGGTATATTGCAGCTCCTTATTATTCCACTGTGTCAGGTCTTATAATCTCGGAGCATTTTAATTTCTCACATGATCAGGAAGTGTGACGTGTAATTTGGCAGCATTTGTGTTTACGTCGAACATGTCAGTGTTTGATTTTTCTTTGTGCCACAGCTCTGGTCAGCATGAAGATTTTAATAAATCTGGCCTTTTAAAGCGGCAATCCGGAGTTTCCCTCTTTCAGGAATTATGTATGATTTTTCAGAAATCCGTAAAAGTGATGGTCTTATCATGTAGTGTGATATAATGTAAGTAATGGGCTACGCTCTACTTCCGCATTCCACATTAGACCGTGCTCCTTCTTCCGGTTGTTAGTTGTCGGCGAAGCTGTGACATGGCTGAGAGTTTGGAGTTCACCCGGTGCTTACTGGAGTTACCAAAAGTTACAATCAATGATATAAGGCAAATTGTCGCTTTGTTTAGCTCTACACCACAGAGCAAGATGGAAAAGAGATTTAAATTCTAATGTTCAGAAACAATCAAGTGTACCATGAACTGTAATCTGCTGGGACATCGGAGTCTGTCCACAGTGTTTTACATCATCATGGACTGAGAGGACCAAGAACAAAGCTCCTGGTCCAAAAGAGAAACCTTTAAAGTCAGATGGACAAGACACGTGTCTCCTAGAGCAGGGTTTCTCAACCCTGGTCCTCAGCGCCCCCCTGCCCTGCATGTTTTCCATGTTGCCCTTTCAAACACCAGTGTTTCCCTGCTGCCACACACCTGACACAAATGAGTGATTAACAGGCTTCTGCAGCCATGTGCTGAAGCAGAGACATGGAAAACATGCAGGACAGGGGGGCGCTGAGGACCAGGGTTGAGAAATCCTGTCCTAGAGCAAGGTCTGGTATGTATGGTAAAGAGAGACAAATATGATGATGTTTGGACACATGATGTGGATCTGGTGCTCAGAGTTGAGGAGGACCACCTCCAGATACTCCAGCTTCACCTGAAACCATCAGCTAGGTGGTAGAACCTAGGGTAACATTACCCTGAAAACAGTCTAAACATCCTGTAGAACATCATGGTTCATCAGTCTTTAAGAGTCCAGAACCATGAGTGATAACATTGTCCACATTTGGTTACATAACTAGTTACCTAACCCTAACCAGCATGAGTCCACAGGAACATGCCTTTAGCCTACGGTGTGTGATCATGTGATGTTTGTGACCTGCTGTTATCCTAACAGGACACCATTGTTATGAAACTTGCTGACCGTTATAGGTGCTGTTTTGGAAGTTGGCTGATTGCAGATCTTGACTGAAGCTTATCTTGTCTTTTGTTGCAGCCACAGCAGCAGACACCGGCACAGTGAGCTCATGTCCAACCCAGCCTTCTCCTACTATCATACAGACAAGATGCTACACTTTTATCGGTGGACTTCACCACCAGGTGTGATGAAGATATTGTCTATTATCATCATCATCATGTGCGTGGCAGTGTTTGCCTGTGTGGCTTCAACTCTGGCATGGGACTACGACATGAGCATGATGGGTGGAACTGGCCTAATGCCTGGTTATGGCACCTCTGGCAGCTTATATGGCGGCTCCTACGGCAGCTCCTACGGCGGCTCCTATGGCGGCTCCTATGGCAGCTACGGCAGCGGGCTGGGTGGTAGTTACGGATATGGAGGAACACAAGTCGATCCCGTATCGGGCAAAGGCTTTCTCATCGCCATTGCTGCCTTCACCTTCATCGCTGCACTTGTGGTCTTTATCTTGGTGGTTTCGAAGCAAAATGCTGCCCGTTCTCAGAAGTTCTACCTGGGGACCATCATCATCTGTGCCATCTTGGCGTTTCTGATGCTCATTGCCACCATTGTGTATCTTGTGGCGGTGAACCCAACAGCACAAACCTCAGGGTCCTTAATGTATAACCAAATGATCCAGTTGTGTGCACAGTACCAGAACCAGAACCAGGTCCAAGCCCAGGGTCTGTTCATCAACCAGTACCTCTACCATTACTGTGTGGTTGACCCCCAAGAGGTTAGTTCTGACTGACTAAACCTGTACTGATGTGGTTTGTTGTTTAAAAGTGCTTTATAAATCCCCCCCCCCCTTCCCTCCGATAATGGGTCTAGATATAAAACTAATTGGTTTACAGAGAACAGTAATTTCTTTAATGTTCTGTTGCCAGAGAAATTGCACTGGACCTTATTAACAGCAGGTAGTCTACAGGTCCTTCTCAAAAAAATTGCATATTGTGATAAAGTTCATTGTTTTCTGTAATGTACTGATAAACATTAGACTTTCATATATTTTAGATTCATTACACACAACTGAAGTAGTTCAAGCCGTTTATTGGTTTTAATATTGATGATTTTGGCATACAGCTCATGAAAACCCAAAATTCCTATCTTAAAAAATTAGCATATCATGAAAAGGTTCTCTAAAGGAGCTATTAACCTAATCATCTGAATCAACTAATTAACTCTAAACACCTGCAAAAGATTCCTGAGGCTTTTAAAAACTCCCAGCCTGGTTCATTACTCAAAACCGCAATCATGGGTAAGACTGCCGACCTGACTGCTGTCCAGAAGGCCATCATTGACACCCTCAAGCAAGAGGGTAAGACACAGAAAGAAATTTCTGAACGAATAGGCTGTTCCCAGAGTGCTGTATCAAGGCACCTCAGTGGGAAGTCTGTGGGAAGGAAAAAGTGTGGCAGAAAACGCTGCACAACGAGAAGAGGTGACCGGACCCTGAGGAAGATTGTGGAGAAGGACCGATTCCAGACCTTGGGGGACCTGCGGAAGCAGTGGACTGAGTCCGGAGTGAAAACATCCAGAGCCACCGTGTACAGGCGTGTGCAGGAAATGGGCTACAGGTGCCGCATTCCCCAGGTCAAGCCACTTTTGAACCAGAAACAGCGGCAGAAGCGCCTGACCTGGGCTACAGTGAAGCAGCACTGGCCTGTTGCTCAGTGGTCCAAAGTACTTTTTTCGGATGAAAGCAAATTTTGCATGTCATTCGGAAATCAAGGTGCCAGAGTCTGGAGGAAGACTGGGCAGAGGGAAATGCCAAAATGCCTGAAGTCCAGTGTCAAGTACCNACTGCCCTTCTTGGACTGTGCTGTGCAAATTGAAGAGGATGGAAGTCTCAGCATTGAAGTCTACAGGAAACCGACCCACACAGACCAGTATTTGCATTTCGACTCACATCACCCACTGGAGCACAAAATGTCAGTTATCAGGACTTTACACCATCGGGCAGAGAATATCCCCACAAAGACTGAGGGAAAGCAAAAGGAAGAGAAACACGTTAGGAAAGCGCTCCAAAACTGCAGATACCCCAACTGGGCATTTGTGAAATCAACAAAGAAGTCTAGAAAGGAATCCACAGCAGCAAACAGCAAAGAGAAGGACAACAGGCGCAGAGGTACCATCATCCCATATGTGGCAGGAGTCTCTGAGAAACTGAGAAGAATTTTCTCCAAACATAACATCCCTGTAAACTTTAAACCCAACAATACCCTCAAACAGAGGCTGGTCCATCCTAAAGACAAGACACCCAAACAGAAGCAGAGCGGCGTCGTATATGCAGTCCAATGCAGTGAGGACTGTCCAGAGCTTTACATAGGGGAAACTAAACAACAACTACACAAGCGCATGGCACAGCACAGGAGAGCCACCTCTTCAGGCCAAGACTCTGCAGTCCACCTACACCTGAAGGACAAGGGCCACACCTTTGAAGATGACAAAGTCCACATTCTGGACAGAGAAGATAGATGGTTTGAGAGAGGAGTGAAGGAAGCCATCTATGTCAAAATGGAGAAGCCATCATTAAATAGAGGAGGAGGACTCAGGTTTCACCTTTCCAGCACCTACAATGCAGCTTTGAACCAAGTTCCAAAACAGTTTCAGTCCAGTTCACACCCTCCTGCATCTAATCAAAACAACGACTCACAAACAATAGAGGCTAACGAGGCTAACGACTCATCAAGAGGTAGGGAGGAGGGGCATTCACAGGCAGATGCTGCTCGTTGAGCAACAATAGACAGCTACAGTTTATAAGATCGACCCTCCCATATTCCAGTCAGAATTGACAAAGCTCCTCGGATGAGAAGCGAAACGTCTTCAAGAAACCAAAGAAGTCCAGTTGCCTTCATTTGAACCCCTTGGATTAAACCCAATTATTGGATTCACTGAGGGACTGAAGTCCAGCTAAAAACTGAAAGGCATAGAGAATATTATCTCTGCCTGTTCCTAAACAATTCAATTCAATTCAGTTTATTTATATAGCGCCAAATCACGACAAGAGTCGTCTCAAGGCACTTCACAAAGTAAACATTCCAATACAGTTCAGTTCATTAAGCCAATCAGTAAAAAAGTTTCCTATATAAGGAACCCAGCAGATTGCATCAAGACACTGACTGTGTGTTGATACAATCCTCATACTAAGCAAGCATGTAGCGACAGTGGGAAGGAAAACTCCCTTTTAACAGGAAGAAACCTCCAGAGGATCCTGGCTCAGTATGAGCAGCCATCCGCTACGACTCACTGGGGATTGAGAAGACAGAGCAGGCACACGCACACCCCACACCCACACACCATATATATCAAGTAGTGTTTCTATGGCTACACTGTGATTTCTTAGTAGAGGTTCTATTTAGTAAGAGAAACTTTATTGTCTTTATCTGAATGAATCTATAATTAATTCAATAGGTGAACTAATAGTAGCACATTCTATGTTAATTCCCGACCAAGTATTGAGTGGATAACTGAACATAATTATTTGAAGGTTGACCTTTTTTGTATTAAAAACACTTTTCTTTTATTGGTCGGTTGGAATATGCTAATTTTTTGAGATAGGAATTTTGGGTTTTCATGAGCTGTATGCCAAAATCATCAATATTAAAACCAATTAACGGCTTGAACTACTTCAGTTGTGTGTAATGAATCTAAAATATATGAAAGTCTAATGTTTATCAGTACATTACAGACAATAATGAACTTTATCACAATATGCAAATTTTTTGAGAAGGACCTGTAGAAATTAAAACAATTAATTTTAAAATTAAAATTTTTTTGTCTAACGATTAGGACGGTTAACTAATTTTAAAATGAAAATATGCCCTGAAATGTCTTTTTGTGTGATAAACAGAATATAACCCCTAGTGGTGGTTCCTGGTACTTCATTAATAATGCACCATGATGGTGCTGAGGTAAGCAAACTGGACTTTCCGCCACATATCCTGACTGAGCAGATTGTGGTTTCAAAAACGCAACATGGCCGACATCTGTAAAAGTCTTATCATGGCTTCACTTTTCAGCAGTTGAAGAAGGTGGAGACACCTGGTCTGTCTTTATATGTCTATGACTTTAGATACTCAAAGCTCTAGATTTATAGCCTGGCAAGCCATCCTATATATGTGAATATATAGTCTGGCCACGACCCATTGACAGCTCTCAGTCGTGAGGCGGGATCTACGGTTGTCTTTCAAAATGTCAGCATGCAATTGGTTAGCGCTAGGACCAATCAGAGTATCGAACAACGTGACGTAATCACAGCAACGGAAAAGAGGGAGGCATTAATGGCGTCTAACATCAATGATTTCTGTCGTTTTTGTATGAAAAACACGCGAATATCAGGTGTACTGGGACATTGCACTACTTTGTTTGATAAAAATAAGAAGCCGCTAAGTATATCAGACAGACTTATGCACGTTGGAGTCTAAATAATCCAATGTTGATGACAAAGCCGTTTCAAACCAACGTGGTTCCTGAGTTGCCGCCATGTTGGTTGGGTTTGCAGCCGCAGCGCTGACGTCATCGGCTACTCCCGCTCTGTGATTGGCCCAAAATATAGAGCGCTGTGATTGGCCCAACCAAAACTATAGCGAGCTGTGATTGGACAGCCACAGGCTGCGAGGGTTCCTATGAAGTGTGCCTAGACCAAACTCTGCAAAGCAAGAATTTGGTCTAGTTCACTAGGCTACTAGATTTATGTAAAATGATAAAGTCCCTTTAAAACCACACCCTGTCCTGTGTAGGAAACCCTGCCTAAATAAGGAGTCTAGTTTTTTTCAGGGACTTCTCTTGGTGTATTTTTAAGGCAGGTTTCATGTTTTATGTGGAGTTTCCTAACTTGACCCAGTCTAACGTTGGCCAAATTAAACCTCTTGTTTCTAACGTCTTTTATTTAGATTAATGTCTGCAGCCTTTTTCTTTATAAAGCCAGGATTATGTTATCAGCTGACCTTCTGAGGTGTCAAAAACTGTTGACTCAGCCCAAATCCTTGCTAATCTGTGAGCTCCCATCCTCAGATCTCTGGAGTTTGACCACATTTGCTGACCGATCCGATTTCCCCTCTGTTCCTGCAGGCCGTAGCGATTGTCCTGAGCTTCCTGGTGTGTGTTGCCCTCATCATCTTACTGGTGTTTGCAGTCAAGACTCGCTCACTGATCCGGCGCTGGGGCCCTGAACGAATTCTTTGGGAGGAAGTAAAAGTCATCAATGCTGGTCCTCAGAACAGCGTGGGAGAATGGGTGAGTCTTTGTGTTTCAGCTGCCTCCTAAAACCTCAGCTTGATAATTGTCCAGCGTCTGTGAGAGGGTAAACATTAGGTTTTTAGTAGGGATGTCCAGATCCGATCATGTGATCGGAAATCGGTCCCGATCACGTGTTTTCAGACTCAATCGGAATCTGATGTTACTTCCCGATCCAGACTCGGATACAGGGTTTGAATTACGGGAGAGGTAAGGGGAGCCTGGTTCCACTGAACGGGTGACGGGCTCCCCTAGAAGCCCTCAACTTACACACACAGGGGGAGCCCGAAAAATGATCCAGTTTCTACCTACATTACATTATTTATATGGACTATCAGCGTAGCGGGGATTCTTAGGAGCGGAGAGGATGGACAGCAGCAGGGCGCTGATTGTTGATGCGCTCAAGTCAGCTGCGGCCTGCACAGGGCCACGGTAACAATCTCAAAGAGGCGCCACCAAAAATATATAATTGGCAAATGATCGTTCATGTATGCTCATATTCTCTGGTACTTTCTGTCTGCGTAGCTCATCACCCGTGCTCCGGTGATTTCACCTCACTTGTGCGGCCACGCAGCGCGCACTTGGCTGTTTTTGCGGTCGGTAGATCCCTCTAATCTGCTTAGTTCAAAAGTAATTCATGAGGTGAATAAGGAGGAAGCCAGGCAGCAGTTTTTTTGGAGGATTGAGAGGAGATGCAGGAAGATCAGAGACAGACAGGACAGGAAAATAGTCCAAATAAAAAACAAGACAACAAAACAAAGTACTTGAAAAGAAAAATGTAGATTTATCCCACTACACCTTTTACCTTGAATTCAATTCAATTCAGTTTATTTCTATAGCACCAAATCACGACAAGAGTCGTCTCAAGGCTCTTCACAAAGTAAACATTCCAATACAGTTCAGTTCATTAAGCCAATCAGTAAAAAAGTTTCCTATATAAGGAACCCAGCAGATTGCATCAAGACACTGACTGTGTGTTGATACAATCCTCATACTAAGCAAGCATGTAGCGACAGTGGGAAGGAAAACTCCCTTTTAACAGGAAGAAACCTCCAGAGGATCCTGGCTCAGTATGAGCAGCCATCCGCTACGACTCACTGGGGATTGAGAAGACAGAGCAGACACCCACACACCAACCATATGTATCAAGTAGTGTTTCTATGGCTACACTGTGATTTCTTAGTAGAAGTTCTATTTAGTAAGAGAAACTTTATTGTCTTTATCTGAGTGAATCTATAATTAATTCAATAGGTGAACTAATAGTAGCACATTCTATGTTAAAGAAAGTGAGATGTAATATCAGGAGAGGGAGAATGTTCAGTGGTTGGCAGCAGTGTGCCAGCCGATGGCCCCCTCCATGAGGCCACCACAGCTCAGCAGAACGCCAGTGTAGCTTCTTCTGGGGAGAAAAACACTTAGAGAGAAAATAAAGTTAACAGCTGAAATAACAGGAAATAATGCAATTAGAGAGTGGTGGTAGAAGAGAGTAGCAGAGTGTGGAAAGTGGTCAGTATGTCCTCCAGCAGTCTAAGCCTATAGCAGCATAACTACAGAGATAACTCAGGATAACCTAGCCTTTTAGATGGAGGCATGTGGGAGGCAGGGCCAGGGAGAAAAGTCTTTAACGACTGTAGTCCCCTCTGTACACTCCACCTCCCTCTGCTCCCCACTCGTCTAAACCTGGGCTAACATCAGAATTTAACCATAAGCCCTATCAAATAGAAAAGTTTTGAGCCTAGTCTTAAAAGTAGACAAGGTGTCTGCCTCACGGACTAATGCTGGGAGCTGGTTCCACAGTAGAGGAGCCTGATAGCTAAAAGATCTGCCTCCCATCCTACTTTTAGATATTCTAGGAACCACCAGTAAACCTGCAGTCTGAGAGCCAAGTGCTCTGTTAGGAACATATGGAACAATCAGATCACTGATGTATGATGGAGCTTGATTATTAAGAGCTTTATATGTGAGAAGGAGGATCTTAAAATCTATTCTGAATTTAACAGGCAGCCAATGTAGGGAAGCTAAAACAGGAGAGATGTGGTCTCTCTTCTTAATTCTCATCAGAACTCTAGCTGCAGCATTTTGGACCAGCTGAAGACTTTTAACTACATTCTGTGGACCTCCTGATAGTAATGAATTTATAAAGCAATAATTTATAAGCATGCAATATTTATATATTTGATACAATTAAGTATTACCTTCAAACCCCAGTCCCACACCCAGGGCCATTTCAAGGCATTTTGGGGGCAAAATAGACTCCTGCCAGGTATTTTAATTTGAGGTGCTATTTGTTTTTATATTAGACTTTTTTATATTTGCTGTTGCTCTAAATTCCAAAAGTGAAAAATTTATGTTATTACTTGATTGTTCAAGCTACCTCACAGAAGTGATCTGTTTGTTAACAGAGTTGTTAAATGGTAAAATTAAGTTAATGACATAAAAAACGAGGAACATCCTGAATCTGTTTCTTTGTTTTCTGTATTATTTTTTTTATGTATCGGCTCAGGACTCGATATCGGCAGATTCTCAAAATCAAATGACTCGGACTCGAGGGCAAAAAAACCTGATCGGGACATCCCTAGTCATGATTGATTTTTTTCTTTCCCCGTCACTTTCAGTTTTGTAATAATAAATAAATATTCAATTCTATTTAATTTTCATTCATTTTTTATTATGAGTGCCCCAGTAACATATAAACAATGCAATTAAATAATTTCACTTAATCTAGGAACATTTCACCTGCTGCGGCCCGAACACACAGTCTAACACCTTCCTTCTGCGGCGCCTAAACCTGAACTGGTCACCTGCTCTGGTGAGCTTGCTGAAGAGTCAAGAAGTTCTGAACGTTTACCTCCCACAGACTCGTGGCTGTTTTAATAATGTTCTGGATGAACCTGCGCTCCGCTGCCACACTGAGACTGGAATAACAAGCACTACTTCACCCGAAGTTTTAAAATCGGAAAACATTTCTCCAAATGAAATAACCTGAAGTCAATAAGACTCTCTGAAAGAAGGGTTTCCAGATTTGGGAAGCACTCACTTCAGCTGGAGGGAATCTTCCGCCTGTCACAGCTGTCAATATAGCGAGATGCTTTGAGAATGGTGTCTAAGTGTGAGATAATGCTCAGATGCTCTGATGGAAATATTTTCTTGATTGATCTTGTAACCTCTGTGATGTTCTCTGTGAGTAATGTTTAAAGGTGTAGAACACTGAAAACTCATTTTAACGATTATTTCTGATTCACTCTGAGGCTGAACATGAAAATAGTCTCCTCTACCTATCTCCTGCTTTAGCTTCTGATAGAAAATATACGGTGAAACACTCGGATCAGAAAATCCTGACAGATCTACGTCACAATGTCACTTAGCATTCATGGACTCACCCATCTTGACTCACGACGGGGAAGGCTGTTGTTGGTTTAGCGTCCAGGAAACAGCAGAGAACGTCTGGGCTAGTAGAAGCTAACCGTTAGCATTAGCAACTCCACCACACAGCAGAACTCCTCCAGGCTTGTGTTATGGGCGATGGTGGCAGAGGAGTTAAGTGGCTGCCTTGCATTCGGAAGGTTGCAGGTTCGCGACCCGCTTAGTCTGTAGCTGTCGTTGTGTCCATGGG
>SSNS01000469.1:123488-134532 GCA_006937985.1 Aphyosemion australe
ATTGTCCAGCGTCTGTGAGAGGGTAAACATTAGGTTTTTAGTAGGGATGTCCAGATCCGATCATGTGATCGGAAATCGGTCCCGATCACGTGTTTTCAGACTCAATCGGAATCTGATGTTACTTCCCGATCCAGACTCGGATACAGGGTTTGAATTACGGGAGAGGTAAGGGGAGCCTGGTTCCACTGAACGGGTGACGGGCTCCCCTAGAAGCCCTCAACTTACACACACAGGGGGAGCCCGAAAAATGATCCAGTTTCTACCTACATTACATTATTTATATGGACTATCAGCGTAGCGGGGATTCTTAGGAGCGGAGAGGATGGACAGCAGCAGGGCGCTGATTGTTGATGCGCTCAAGTCAGCTGCGGCCTGCACAGGGCCACAGTAACAATCTCAAAGAGGCGCCACCAAAAATATATAATTGGCAAATGATAGTTCATGTATGCTCATATTCTCTGGTACTTTCTGTCTGCGGAGCTCATCACCCGTGCTCCGGTGATTTCACCTCACTTGTGCGGCCACGCAGCGCGCACTTGGCTGTTTTTGCGGTCGGTAGATCCCTCTAATCTGCTTAGTTCAAAAGTAATTCATGAGGTGAATAAGGAGGAAGCCAGGCAGCAGTTTTTTTGGAGGATTGAGAGGAGATGCAGGAAGATCAGAGACAGACAGGACAGGAAAATAGTCCAAATAAAAAACAAGACAACAAAACAAAGTACTTGAAAAGAAAAATGTAGATTTATCCCACTACACTTTTTACCTTGAATTCAATTCAATTCAGTTTATTTCTATAGCACCAAATCACGACAAGAGTCGTCTCAAGGCACTTCACAAAGTAAACATTCCAGTACAGTTCAGTTCATTAAGCCAATCAGTAAAAAAGTTTCCTATATAAGGAACCCAGCAGATTGCATCAAGACACTGACTGTGTGTTGATACAATCCTCATACTAAGCAAGCATGTAGCGACAGTGGGAAGGAAAACTCCCTTTTAACAGGAAGAAACCTCCAGAGGATCCTGGCTCAGTATGAGCAGCCATCCGCTACGACTCACTGGGGATTGAGAAGACAGAGCAGACACCCACACACCAACCATATGTATCAAGTAGTGTTTCTATGGCTACACTGTGATTTCTTAGTAGAAGTTCTATTTAGTAAGAGAAACTTTATTGTCTTTATCTGAGTGAATCTATAATTAATTCAATAGGTGAACTAATAGTAGCACATTCTATGTTAAAGAAAGTGAGATGTAATATCAGGAGAGGGAGAATGTTAGGTGGTTGGCAGCAGTGTGCCAGCCGATGGCCCCCTCCATGAGGCCACCACAGCTCAGCAGAACACCAGTGTAGCTTCTTCTGGGGAGAAAAACACTTAGAGAGAAAATAAAGTTAACAACTGAAATAACAGGAAATAATGCAATTATAGAGTTGTGGTAGAAGAGAGTAGCAGAGTGTGGAAAGTGGTCAGTATGTCCTCCAGCAGTCTAAGCCTATAGCAGCATAACTACAGATAACTCAGGATAACCTAGCCTTTTAGATGGAGGCATGTGGGAGGCAGGGCCAGGGAGAAAAGTCTTTACCGACTGTAGTCCCCGCTGTACACTCCACCTCCCTCTGCTCCCCACTCGTCTAAACCTGGGCTAACATCAGAATTTAACCATAAGCCCTATCAAATAGAAAAGTTTTGAGCCTAGTCTTAAAAGTAGACAAGGTGTCTGCCTCACGGACTAACGCTGGGAGCTGGTTCCACAGTAGAGGAGCCTGATAGCTAAAGGATCTGCCTCCCATCCTACTTTTAGATATTCTAGGAACCACCAGTAAACCTGCAGTCTGAGAGCGAAGTGCTCTGTTAGAACATATGGAACAATCAGATCACTGATGTGTGATGGAGCTTGTTTATTAAGAGCTTTATATGTGAGAAGGAGGATCTTAAAATCTATTCTGAATTTAACAGGCAGCCAATGTAGGGAAGCTAAAACAGGAGAGATGTGGTCTCTCTTCTTAATTCTCATCAGAACTCTAGCTGCAGCATTTTGGACCAGCTGAAGACTTTTGACTACATTCTGTGGACCTCCTGATAGTAATGAATTTATAAAGCAATAATTTATAAGCATGCAATATTTATATATTTGATATAATTAAATATTACCTTCAAACCCCAGTCCCACACCCAGGGCCATTTCAAGGCATTTTGGGGGCAAAATAGACCCCTGCCAGGTATTTCAATTTGAGGTGCTATTTGTTTTTATATTAGACTTTTTTATATTTGCTGTTGCTCTAAATTCCAAAAGTGAAAAATTTATGTTATTACTTGATTGTTCAAGCTACGTCACAGAAGTGATCTGTTTGTTAACAGAGTTGTTAAATGGTAAAATTAAGTTAATGAAATAAAAAACGAGGAACATCCTGAATCTGTTTCTTTGTTTTCTGTATTATTTTTTTTATGTATCGGCTCAGGACTCTGTATCGGCAGATTCTCAAAATCAAATGACTCGGACTCGAGGGCAAAAAAACCTGATCGGGACATCCCTAGTCATGATTGATTTTTTTCTTTCCCCGTCACTTTCAGTTTTGTAATAATAAATAAATATGCAATTCTATTTAATTTTCATTCATTTTTTATTATGAGTGCCCCAGTAACATATAAACAATGCAATTAAATAATTTCACTTAATGTAGGAACATTTCACCTTCTGCGGCCCGAAAACACAGTCTAACACCTTCCTTCTGCGGCGTCTAAACCTGAACTGGTCACCTGCTCTGGTGAGCTTGCTGAAGAGTCAAGAAGTTCTGAACGTTTACCTCCCACAGACTCGTGGCTGTTTTAATAATGTTCTGGATGAACCTGCGCTCCGCTGCCACACTGAGACTGGAATAACAAGCACTACTTCACCCGAAGTTTTAAAATCGGAAAACATTTCTCCAAATGAAATAACCTGAAGTCAATAAGACTCTCTGAAAGAAGGGTTTCCAGATTTGGGAAGCACTCACTTCAGCTGGAGGGAATCTTCCGCCTGTCACAGCTGTCAATATAGCGAGATGCTTTGAGAATGGTCAGATGCTCTGATGGAAATATTTTCTTGATTGATCTTGTAACCTCTGTGATGTTCTCTGTGAGTAATGTTTAAAGGTGTAGAACACTGAAAACTCATTTAACGATTATTTCTGATTCACTCTGAGGCTGAACATGAAAATAGTCTCCTCTACCTATCTCCTGCTTTAGCTTTTGGTAGAAAATATACGGTGAAACGCTCGGATCAGAAAATCCTGACAGATCTACGTCACACTGTCACTTAGCATTCATGGACTCACCCATCTTGACTCACGACGGGGAAGGCTGTTGTTGGTTTAGCATCCAGGAAACAACAGAGAACGTCTGGGCTAGTAGAAGCTAACCGTTAGCATTAGCAACTCCACCACACAGCAGAACTCCTCCAGGCTTGTGTTATGGGCGATGGTGGCAGAGGAGTTAAGTGGCTGCCTTGCATTCGGAAGGTTGCAGGTTCGCGACCCGCTTAGTCTGTAGCTGTCGTTGTGTCCATGGGCAAGACACTTAACCCGCCATGCCTGCTGGTGGTGGTCGGAGGGACCGGTGGCGCCAGTGTACAGCAGGCCCCAGGGCAGTTGTAGCTACGATGTAGCTCATCCCCACCAGCGTGTGAATGGGTGGATGACTGTGTTGTGAAGCGCCTTGGGGGGTTGTAGAACCCTAAGAAGGCGCTATACAAATACAGGCCATTTACCATTTACTTACCATTTATTTGTGGAGTTAAAACATCAACGTTGCAGAGCAAACAGAGTCAGTGGTAGAGTTGCTGGGGAGACTTCATTGGACTAGAGACCAGCATCCTATTAACAAAAAAAATAAATAAAAGCTTCTCTCAGGTTTCAGGTTTATGGTACGCCTTTATTTTGCCACCATGTTTGTGTTTGAGAGGTTGAGAAAAGCTTTGGATCAGAACAAAAATCACAGGACCGTAAACTGATGCATGACGTCAACAATAGAACTGTTCTCAAGGCTACTAACTCCATTGGTTAATGTGAAATAAAAGCTGTAGCTTAAATACTCCTGCAGTCATCCTCCTATTGAACCATCACATCCTTGGACCCAAGTCCGCGGGCCCAGAGCCGACCCACTGTGGTTCTGATCAGCTCACTGTTGTGTGGCCCGTTTGCTACACAATGAAAGGTGTTTTGGTTTTGAGCGCGTGGTCTGTGAGGTAAGCTGGAATGGTTTCATCTGCAGTTTCTGGGTGTGGTTTGTTTATCCACACTCAGTTTCAGGAGGATGTGCTGTTAGGATGGGGGCCGTGTCACAGATCATTCTGCCTCTATGGCCAAGTGTCACCACACACACGGGAACGGTGCCAATTACAAGTGTCTGAACCCTAGAGCTACTTTAGGAGCAGCTCAGTGTTGATTCCAAGAGCGTAAACGCTCCCCGTAGCTCGCCGAGAGCTGATCTGTAGACGCGCTGCTGGCTGAGGGACATTGTTAACAGCGTCTTTGGTATTTAGACCTGCAGGGCAGAGCAGAAGAACTGGTTGGTCCTGGTGGATGGCTCATGCACCTGCAGTGTTTATCCTTCTATCAGTAGAAACTCAGAGAGGTATGAAGGAGCTTTAGGTGAGCTCAGCAGAAACCTCAGGAGAGCAAACTCCTACTGGAGCTAATCAAACAGCTCAGTCTAACAAGCAGTTAGACCAAATGTTAAAGCCAGGGTATGACAATAATGGCTGCTCTCTCTCTCGCTCGCTCTCTCTATTGCTCTCTCTCTCTCTCTCTCTATTGCTCTCTGTCTCGCTCTCTCTCTCTATTGCTCTCTCTCTCTCTATTGCTCTCTCTCTCTCTCTATTGCTCTCTCTCTCTCTATTGCTCTCTCTCTCTATTGCTCTCTCTCTCTATTGCTCTCTCTATTGCTCTCTCTCTCTCTCTATTGCTCTCTCTCTCTATTGCTCTCTCGCTCTCTCTCTCTATTGCTCTCTCTCTCTCTCTCTCTCTCTCTCTATTGCTCTCTGTCTCGCTCTCTCTCTCTATTGCTCTCTCTCTCTCTCTATTGCTCTTTCTCTCTCTCTCACACACACACATTTTTTTGTTCGGCCATATTAGGGCTGGGGGATATGGCCTAAAATCAGCATCACAGTATATTGAGGAGTTCACCTCGATAACGATAAATGGACGATAACTACATGTATGCGCAAAAGCAAAGCTGTCCACTAGATGGAGCTGTCACAGGTTTTACATTGAGTCACGTTGTCATGTGACTCGAGGTGGTACAGCTTCTTAAAGGGATATGAACGTCTCCAACCTACACACATCTTTTTATTTTTTTATTACAGAATTTATTGACATGGGAAAAATGATATTGATAAAAGTCAGAAATTTTGATAACGATAAATTTTTGATTTATCGCCCAGCCCTAGGCCATATTTTCATCTAAGCAGGGTATCATTCCTAAAGAGACTATGTGGTGTGAATATGAGATAAACAGAGTTTCCTTGTAAACTTTATTTCTATAATATATGTTTGACTCCGAGTCATGCAGGTTGGTCAGGAATGAACCTAAGATTAAATCAGCAGTGACCAGGTGTTTTCTCACTTCAGGTGAACAACGTGTCTGGTGACCCAGAGGTACTGGTTCATGACCGCAATGAAAACGTTGGGGGTTCTAGAGACTATCTGGACCAGGCAAACTACAACAAGCCTCTGTACCTGCCAGGGTAAGCTGGGCAGCTTCTTATGTTTGACCACACTGACTTTTACCTGAAGCAGCTGATTTTGTTCATGAAGGGATTTCAAAGAACTTTGGTGGTGACCATAGTGGAGAGATGTTCATCTCTTCAGCCCCCTGCTGGGATGTTTGTTATTGGAGCATGTCTTGTATTTTACAGCTGTGTTGTTTGGGCTTCTTTACCAGAAAACAGCAGTTCACATTAACCTGCTGGGACTCTGGATGGAGCCCAGGAGGGGTGTTGTATGGGAATTCCACTGTTTCCTGGGAGAGATCCGTGTGGAGGTAGCTGGAAGTGTGTGATTAGTAGGGACATCCACCCTCATCATATCTCAAGTAGTTTTCTGTTACTAGACTTGGACACAAGCCATCAGTGGCCAAAGGTGTCTGAAATCTGCCTGCAGCCAGTCTCTTTCATGCTGCTAAACAGCGTGAGGAGTTGAGTTGATTGACTTTTTCATCTCATCAGACCTATGGCCCTAAAGCCCTAAGGCCACCTGGTGTTGAGTTGGATTTGGTGACAGAGGAAGACCGCTGAGCCAACCTGGTGAACCCAAACAAGCAGTGAGTGTGAATCAGAAGCATCTTCAAGGACCTTCAACTTGCACCGTCAACATACAGACTGGATCAGGCTGATCAGCCTTGTCTGGAAAACTTGCTGTTGGGTGTTGGAAAGAAAGTTTCAACCAGTGTTTACAGTTGAGAGGCAGGTGGAGCACCGGGGCTGGTTCTGGGTTGGAGCGTTGGACCAGATCTGTACCCTTGAAGATCTGCTTGGTGGGGGGGTCATGAGATCCCCCAGAATGATGGGCAGCGTTGCTTTGTTTTGATGAAAAATAAACGTTTTTCCTTCAACAGCGGGAAATGCTGGTAATTTATCGATTTTGATCAAAATGGATCAAATATAATACAAATAATATGTTTTCGTTGTTATTTTGTTATTTACGGAACAAAACAGACTTTTATTTTATGTCAGATTGATTTTTTAACCGTAGCAACAAGCAGCGCTTGCCATGAAGCAACAGAGTACGCTTCTATTCCAAATGCCGACCTCGTCCTCCCGTACTCAGACCAACGTGTTGCGTCATATATACTTTTTTTTAGCTGCGACGAGTTCATGCCAGACGTACAGTGTGAGCACATGACTTGTGACATTTGCTCTGCGAGGAAGTCGTACAGTTTGAGCTGAAGCTGAACGCTACGAGTGAAAAAGTCGCACAGTGTACGCCCGGCTTTAGACATCCCAGATGTAAAACTGAGCGCTATCGTAGATCTTTCATCCCCTCTGCTGTAAGAGTGTATAACTGTTCAGTTTAAGCTGTACTGGTATCATCCTGGTACACAATAACACCAATGCAATATTCATGTGTTCTATACTTGTGCAATACCGGATTCACATTGTTGTCTGTGTCTCTTACAGTATGCTGCATAGTGCTGGTACCAAGTTTGTTTTTATCTTTTATTTGTGGTTTTTTAGTGATCTAAGATTACAATACTAGATTACTGCCTGTGTGTATATACATGTACCCTTGTTTTTATCTTCTTCTAATTACCCTTTGAGTGATGGTGCTGCTGTGACAAGTGAATTTCCCCACTGAGGGATCAATAAAGTCTATTCTATTCTATGTTCTCCATCTACCACCTCAGTGACCTGCCCTTTGGCTTATTTTAGTTAATAAATAATGACATGGTGGAACCTGCTGAGTGTTTAAAGGGTTGAATAATTCCTACGCTGGTGAAGCTCAGCTCATGTTATGTCCTGATGGGAAAGACGAGGAACAGAAGTCAGGATGTATTTTCTTAATCATGTGACAATAGATTCCGTTAGACACCTGCCATGCACCTCAACACCCTCCCCCCAATACTCCTCTTCAGCCCAGACTTACTGTCACGGCCGATCAGTGTAAACCCCTAACTAAAGGTCTGGGGAAGAACACATGGATCACCATCTACAGACCGGTTAGGTGGACTGTAGCAGGTCCAGTGAGGTGGTGAGGGTTCTGGATGTGAAGTTACTGGATAAAACTTCTACAGAAACATTTTAATCTTTCATCTTCCTTTCAGGGACTCAGACATAAGCAGCTTTGTGGGAGGCGCGAACCCCAAGCTCAAGGACTATGATACTGGAGTGGAGTCTGGAGATGATTTGGATGAAAATGATTTCAGTGTGTGAGTGGATGTTTTAGGATCTGTTACTCAATCATTATGTAAGAACATCTTATACTGTCTTTGGTCTCCAAGAAAACATTAAACAGATTATATAAAAGATACAGTAAATGATCCAGGGTTGATTTCATGTCTGCAGTTTGTTTCCACCCATTGTGGACGAGCAGGAGCGTCTGGCCTACAAACGGGAGTTTGACCAGGAACACGTTGAGTACAAGAACCTGCAAGCTGAGCTGGATGCGATCAACCAGGACCTGGCTGAAGTAGACCGAGAACTGGACCGGCACTCTGAGGGCAGTCCCCAGTTCCTGGTGAGGGACATTTCATCTCTTTAAGGCGTGGGTGGCCATCCCACCCTGGTTAATGCAGCAGATGAACCCTGGATGATGGATGCTTCTCTCAAACTGAATCTGTTTTTGTCTCACTTCAGGATGCCTTGAATGAGTACACAGACCTGAAAAATCTCAAGAAGGTAAGGCACACAGCTGTAGACTTTCTGTAAGTAACAGACTAGTCCACCATGATGCTGGGTCTGAAAACGGTTGTTTAAAAGGCCCCTCCTAATGGGATTAGCTCCTAACTGGATATATCAGTTGCCTCTCCTAAATGCCTAACCTTTAGTCCTCTCTAGAGACACAAGCAGAGGCGACATGTTGGTTTTCATTGCTGACATGTTGTTGAAACACTAGGTGCGATCCTGTTGCATCATTTAACTATGCATACCACTGTAGGTGACAACATGAATATTTACAATGAATTCAACTTCCCGTGAAGTTTGAACACGTCACACAACCTTCAGGTGAAACAAGTGTCTTCAAGGTTTCTGCAAAGGAAACATCTGTGATTGTTGCTGCTTTTCTCTTAGGGATCATTCAGTTAGTTTTACTATGATCACTTGCCCCATCATGAGTGCACTGGAGAGAGGAGATCAGAATCAGAAAATGGACAAAGTAGATTTACAGTGTATATTTATAAATGTGCACAAAAAAGTACGTCTGAGAATAAATAAGGTTTTGTGCATCAAATGTTTGACAATGTTTATTCCTCCACAGACCCCGGATTACCAGAGTAAGAAGAGGCGATGTAAATATCTCCGATCCAAACTGTCGCACATCAAGAGAATGATCAGTGATTATGACCGTCGCCCTTAAACCTGCAGGGCCTTCTTCAGAGGAGGAGATCTTTTATTGTCTTTGTGTTGTATTTTTTTTAATTCAGTCAAATGAGAATTTTTTTACACAAAGAAGTGAATGGAGAGTGAGTTTTTTATTTACTGCAGTCATTGATCAGTTTTTGTCAAAATCTCAGAATTGTTTATGATTTGAAATTAGAAAATGAGTTATTTCACTGATTTATTTTTTAAAATAATGTTTCTTTTGTTGCTTTTATGGACAAGTTTCACCTTTTTGTTGATTTTGTCAAATAGACATTGGAAATAAACTTATCATCATCATCATCATCATCTATCTAATGTTTGTATAGCTTCACAATCGCTCTGCAACAGAATTAATTGGGACTTTCACAGTATTTTGTTTAGCACGTTTATAATAATGGACCCTGAAGTCTTTTTTATTGTAGAATTTCTCAGGATGGCTAATAGAAAGAAAAGCTTTGGTGAAACTGATTACTGGTGTTTTTGCTGTGATGTTTTTAACTTCAGTTGTTTTTAAATGCAATCAATCTAGCTTGATTTAATTTGCGATCGAGTCTTTTGTTTTTTTCCCTCTCAATTCATTAACGTAACTTTTTGTGCAGTAACAATTGTATATTGGTTTGTGTGAGATGACAAATAAAATAATAAACACGGTGTCTGGTGGAGTTAATAAATGTATTTTTATGATTTAGTTCAGGCCAACTTCTTCTGCAGTGCTCGTTTCCGCACGGAAGACATTTCCAGTTGCACCACCAGGTCCTTTGGTTTTCCCAGTACATGTTGATGGTTCGTTTGAGACAAAGCTGAAGTGAAACGGTACGTATCGAGTTTGAGTTTGCTTCAGTGATTAATGCTGGGCTTACACCTACAGACTTTGAAAAGACTCCAAAAGATTATCAGCTCACATCTAAAGACAGTTTTTAGTCCTAGACTAGTCTCAGACTAAACGCTGAATCTTGTAGGAACACTATTTACACGACTACAACTAGATTATTTTAGCATTTTATTCCCGCTAATGCTCTGCAGACGTTTGAAATGGAGGAGAAGCAGCTTTTAGCTACCGGCTTTTGCCACTTCAGTCGTTTGTAGCGAAAAGAAACAGAAGAGAAAGCGTCAGAGAATATGGGCACTTCTTTCCTTTCTCCACCCTGTCGTGGTATGAATGGCAGTTTACGTCAAAAAGACACGGCTGCTCTGCCCACAGCTCGACCAAGCGCTCCTCTCTCTCCACGGTCCTCTTTCACGTGGCTTTCGCCTGCTTGGAGCTCTTATTTCGAGAGACAGCAGGCTCAAATCGTGGCGGTGGCTGCCAGTCACGGACAGCCACGATAACAGCCAACAGCAGCCGCGAACAGCCAGCTACAGCCGCGGACAGCCAGCTACAACCACCTCATTTCCGGCGGCAGTCATGGACAGCCACGATGACAGCCAGCTAAGCCTTGTACAGTATGAGTATCCACAGAGCAATTTTTCTGTAATGGTACTGATTTTCTTTCAATAAACAAAAAAAAAAATAAAAATAACAGCCAGCTACAGCCACGTCATTTCCGGCGGCAGTCACGGACTGCCACGGGATTTTCAACGCCAGCCACGGACAGCCACGAGATTTGCAACGAGATTTTATTATTGAGTTTAACTTAACAATTTTATTTACATAACTAGAATTACCACAGACTACATTTGCAACCTTGCAAGGAGAGTTTATTTTTGTTTTATTTGTGTCTTTATGTGGTTATGTTGCCTAAACGTGTGACTTCATATTCAATATCAGTACTTCGGATTTAATGATGTTAAAAAACGAGGCTGACACGGGAATTAAAGTAGAAACGCTAGGAAAAATTAACAATCAACCGGTTGCAAGCAATTTCTGGTCTAAATGTCGTGGCTGTCCGTGACTGCCGCCGGAAATGACGTGGCTGTAGCTGGCTGTTGCTGGCTGTCATCGTGGCTGTCCGCGACTGCCGCCGAAAATGACGTGGCTGTAGCTGGCTGTTGC
>SSNS01000469.1:137801-166413 GCA_006937985.1 Aphyosemion australe
CTGAACCATACCGAGTCTTTAGACTGAACAAGTGAACTCAGCCACCTTAATTTCAAAGCACCATTCATACTATTAAAATCTATAACATTTAGACCACCCTCTTCTATCTCTTTGACCATATCCGCTTTCCTAATGTAGTGACATTTGTTCTTCCAGATAAAGTTATAGTTCATATCATTGATGCGTTTAATCATCCTATCTGAGATTTCCAAAGAATAAGCTGGGTAAATAGTCCTAGATAAGCTTTCCATTTTAGATAATAGTACTCTCCCAAACACTGTAATGTCCCTTTGTAGCCAAGAGTCCAAAATAGTTTTACATTTACTTATATTCTTGGTAATATTTTCTCTTTCTCTTGCCTCCTTATCACTAGTGATAATAATGCCTAAATATTTAATTTGCTTCTTAATTGCGACCCCACTCAGCGAAGTCTCAGATTGATCATGCAATGCTAATATTTCACATTTGTCAATATTCAATTTCAAGCCAGCTGCTTTGGAAAAGAGATTAATTAAATCTAATGCTTTAATTACCTGGTCTTTGTTCTTAAGGAATAATGTTGTGTCATCCGCGAATTGACTAATTAAAATCCGTTGCTCTAGTACCTGTAAGCTTTCTATGTCACTATTTTTTAACAAAATCGCTAGTAGCTCCGTTACCATAATAAATAATAAGGGAGAACTGCTACAACCTTGTCTAATCCCCTTTTTAACTCCAAATCTCGGGCAGGTACCATGTTCTAACGCCACATTACTGTTGATGTCTTTGTATAACATGCTAATCATGTTAATAAATTTAGAGCCGAATCCAAAATATTCCAAAGTAGTCAAAATGAAGGAGTGTTCCACCGAATCAAAAGCTTTGTAAAAATCCAAAAAAAGAATGAAACCTTCTAACGACAACTGTGAGCTATAATCAATTAAATCCAGGACTAAACGTATATTGTTGTGGATTGAGCGCCCCCCTAAAAATCCAGATTGTGTTTCCTCAATTATTTGAGAAAGCCCAATTTTCATTCTTTTTGCGATACAGCCGGAGAGTATTTTATAATCCGTATTAAGTAAAGTAATAGGTCTTAAATTGTCTAAAACCCTTTTATCTTTATTTTGCTTAGGAATTAATGTTATTAGACCTTGTTTCATACTCGTCGTAAGTTCTTGTTTATCCAAACATTCTAGTATGACTCTAAAAAGTAAATGTCTGATGTCAGTCCAAAAAAAGTGATAGAAGTCAGCCGTGAGCCCATCAGTGCCTGGAGCTTTATTCATTGCCAATTTCTTGACTACCTCATCTAACTCTTCTATATTAAAATCGGCATCACAAACTTCTTTAAATGCAATATCAATAACGGGTATTTTGTGCTTGATTCTATTAAAAAAAATCAATGAATCCTCTTGAGAAAAAGTTGAAGAATAAAGTTCGCTATAAAACCTAAACACTTCTCTTTCCATCATTTTTGTGTCCTTACTTTCCTTTCCATTAATCAGCAAACAAGAAATGGCTTTGTTACCCTGTCTTCTCTTCTCCAATTTACTAAAATACGTTGTGTTTTTTTCCCCTTCTTCCATCCATTTCGCTCTTGATCTTATGAAAGCACCTTGAGCTTTGTTTCTATAAGTTTGATCCAGCTTTGTTTGTAAACTCAATAATTTTGCCTTATTATCATGAGTCATCTCATGTTCCAAACAGCACCTACTAATCTCCTCTAGTAGTTCACCTTCCTGTCTTTTTCTTTCTTTGTTCAACTCTTTACCTCTTTTAATTGAAAATTCCCTAATCTTAAACTTAAAATACTCCCATTTGTTGCTAAAACTCACTATATTCTCATCATTTTGAATGTCAGCTAAAATTTCTTTTACTTTTGTGCAATAAACCTCATCATCAAGCAATTTAGCATTAAATTTCCAGTATCCTTTAACGTTGTTAGTCTTTTTCGCTGCGTTAAGCGTTAACTCAATTATACAATGATCAGTTAGCGGAGCTTTGGAGATCGAGGTTAGAGAGGTCAGTTTATCCAATGACTGAGCAATCAGCCAGTAATCAATCCTGGATTTAGCCATTCCATTAGGTTTATACCAAGAGAACTGTTTTTTCCCTGGATTTCTATCTCTCCAGACATCAAGCAGAGCATTATCCCTAATAAAATCTGCCATTATCACATTAAACCGGTGCATATGAAACTTAGAGGGTGATCTATCTTCCCATTCATCCAGTGCCATGTTCCAATCGCCACCCATTAAAACAAGATCTGTAGGATAAATTGTTCTCAATTCTATTAAATGTTTGCCAATTACTTTTAACATTTGCTTGTTTTGAGCAACCGTTTTAAAACCATAAACATTGACTAATATTAAGAAGCAGCTATCAATCAGCAAAACTGCCATCAACCAATGACCCTCAGCATCTTTTTTGTGAGTGACAACCTCCCCTTTAAAGTTGTGAAAACAAATTGCCACCCCAGCCGACTTATTACTTCCATGACTAAACAGTATTTTATCTCCCCACATATTGGTCCAAAATTTAACATCATTATCTGAAGAATGAGTTTCCTGCAGTAGCAGACATTGTGCATTACGCCCTTTACCAAACAAAAATAAAGCTTTTCTTTTGACCATGTCTTTAAGACCCCTCACATTCAACGAAGCAAAAGATACATTACAGGATAACATAAAACGAACAAAAGAACCACTTAGTTTGACTAAATATCAACTAAACCTTAACAAACTACTTTAACGTGTGCTTTAACGTGTGACTGTGACCCATTATTCATTAACATTCACATGGTCATCAACATATTAAATTCTGTCCTCTTTTAACCAATCATTTTACCATCAATGTATCCATGTGGCCCTCTGTAGTATGCTCTCTTTCCTTCCGCTCTAGCCTTTTCAATTAAGGGCCACAGTTTATTTCTTGCCTCTCTGTCCTCCAGCGACATCATCTCCGTGAATCGAACACCCTCTTCTTTGCATACCGATGAGTTCTTGCCTCTCCGCCATATCTCGTCTCTCATCCATCTTCTCACAAACATCACCACCACAGGTCTGCTCCGGTTCGCCACCATCTTCCCCACTCTGTGAGCGACATCCACTGCATCCTCCAGCTGCTGAAGATCTGGGGCCATCCTTTTTAAAAGTTGAATGACGTCAGCTCTGATGTTTTCATCGCTCCTCTCAGATAAACCATTTATCTTCAGACACCATCTCATCCTGTAGCGTTCTTGTTCTCTGACCTTTTCTTTGAGCATTGTATTTTCTTGCTGGAGAATTCTTTGTTGTGTTTCCAATTCATTCACTCGTCGCTTACAGTCCTTAACCTCTTCGGAGTTAAACTGCACCGACTTGCTTAGAGCAGCTAACATACAGCTCGTTTGCGAGGCTTTTTCTTTTAGCTCTTCTACATCTCTTGCCATACTCTGAATAGCTCTTAGAATGGTAAGATTCGACACTTCCTCTTCACTAACTTCCATAGCTTTAATCCTCTTGTCCACCGGAGGCTTTTGTGGAGTGCTTGGCCCGGACCCAGCATCCTTTCTCTTAGCATTAGCATCTTTAGCATAAGCATGCTCGCTAACTAGCTCCAGTGGTTCGTCACCTTCTCTCATGATTTCCTCCAATTTTCCTCCTTTTCCACTGGGCGGTTTCAGTTTTGCAGGCTTCACTACATTCTTAGCATTCATTTTAGTGAATTTGAGCGTATTCATTAGCCTTCACAAATGTAAATTGGAGCAGTAGGTCACAGCCACCACGTGAAGCTGCCGTTCAGCACGCCATCTTGCCCGGCACCCCTGGCTGTCATCGTGGCTGTCCGTGACTGCCGCCGGAAATGAGGTGGCTGTAGCTGGCTGCTGCTGGCTGTTATCGTGGCTGTCCGTGACTGCTGCCGGAAATGACGTGGCTGTAGCTGGCTGTTGCTGGCTGTCATCGTGGCTGTCTGTGACTGCCGCCAGAAATGAGGTGACTGTAGCTGGCTGCTGCTGGCTGTTATCGTGGCTGTCCGTGACTGCTGCCGGAAATGACATGGCTGTAGCTGGCTGTTGCTGGCTGTCCATGACTGCCGCCGGAAATGAGGTGGCTGTAGCTGGCTGTTCGCGGCTGCTGCTGGCTGTTATCGTGGCTGTCCGTGACTGGCAGCCACCGCCACGATTTGAGCTCGGCCCTANCAAATCCATCGTGTCTGACAGAAGTTTTAATCCTGAGCTCCTCATTCTGTTTTGGTTTATTGAAAATTGGTTCTAGAAAGAAAGCCGTATTTTTTTTTTGTTATTGAAAAATATTTGTAGTTCATTTACATGAACGTAACCTAATAACTTTAGTTTTATTTGAAAAGTTTTTTAAAAAGTTACCGAGCTCTCTTTTTCTTTCTCTAAACAAGACTGTTCATGATCTCCGACTTAGCAAATCTGTTGATTCTATATTTGCTGCTTATCAAGCAGACCCGTTTCATCATTTTGGCAAAATTATTGAACACTACACTCAAATTTCAGGCCCAGTTATGAAAAAAACAAAACCAGAGATTTTACATTTTAAATCTCTAATCTCATTTGGGTAAAGAGATGGCATTTATAAAAAATAATTCACCTTTTGACCATCCAGTCCAACCAGTAAGAGCTGTCCTGCGTTGTCACCGGTAACGAGCATCTGCCGACTCACAGACACGTCGACACAACAGTACCAAAAGCTGTGAAACAAAACAAATAAGTCAAATTTTCTTCATTTATTTTAGGTTCAAAAAGCTCAAAATTGCTCCAAGATAGCCTTTTAGATATTCGACGACACCAAAGACATTAAATCTTGAACATCACACAATCAAATCTGTTAAAATCTACAAAAAAAGAAAGAAATGATAAACAATAAGATGTTAAATCAGATTAGCTCTGAATGTTTTATTCTTTACCAAACTGCAGGAAACATGCAGAAAAGTGTCTGCCTAGCATCAGTCTTCTTTGCGGTTTTCTCACCAGACGTTGTGGTGCTCGTGAGCACAGTCCTGCGTTCTGGACAGCAGAGTGGGTTTGTGGCCCTCAAAGCTCTGCAGGGTCAGTGTTCCCTCTCCAGACGCCACATAGACTCTGGACGAGTCCGTGGGACAGAACTTCATCCCTGCCAGAGAGTATCCCACTCCATTCTGCCCACACAAACACAGATCCAAGCGGATAAGGTGGAAGTTACCACTTCAGTCTGAGGTAAATGGCCTGTATTTGTATAGCGCCTTCTTAGGGTCCTACAACCCCCCAAGGCGCTTCACAACACAATCAGTCATCCACCCATTCACACACACATTCACACGCTGGTGGGGATGAGCTACAATGTAGCTACAGCCGGGTGAGAAGACTGATGCTAGACCGAACAGCCCTGACCTCTGACCTTACAGGCATAAAGAGCTCTAAAGTCTTACTTCAGTGCGTCTGTTCTGGCAAAAACTGTAAGAGTCGTCCCACTGAACTCTCGAAGTGCTGTCGCACCTCCCATAGACGCGGTGAACAGCTGAGTGGGATTTAACTGGTTAAACTTCATGTCTGTAACTGAGTCTCCAGGTCCCATCTGAGCAGAAAACCAACAACATCTGAGATACACAACCTGGAAATCACCCTAAACAATCTAGTAAGCCCTAAAACGGCTGCAGTGTTTAATAAAGAGTTGCTGAATGGGGTGAAAACAAATCCAATGCACAAACTCACCCCTTGAATAAAGCTTTTTCTCATGGGGTTGTTGAAGTCCCACAGGAAGATGTCTCCACCTTTGGAGGCTGCAGCCAGCGTGGTGGGATGGGTGGGGTGCCACTCCAGACAGGTGATTCTGCGATCAAACGGACTGCTGGCGCCGTGGAAGTGGTAGGAGGACAGGGAGCGAACGAAGGGCTCCTGGAGACACTGCAGGAGACAACGAGCAACTTTTCACCAACTACCACTGGAAGTACTCCGATACATGCCCAAACATGTCAAGTGCTCCTCTGATTCACTTTTGGATTAATTATCAGCCCCGTCAGGAAACAGAACCTGTTCTGTAGATGAAGAACCAGGACCCTCACCGGGGATGGGGATGTGTCACACATGCACCTTATCGGGGGCATTCAGCATTTTTACTTTGCATTGCAAAGTATGCATCTTACAGTTCTTATTGCTTTAATGCATTTTTACTTTCCAGGAACCAGGAGAAACCTGGCTGTGCCTTGGTTTAGGGACAAGTTGATCAATTCATGTCTAAAGGGTTGCATCACACAAGTGTCCTGTCCACATGTAGAATAAAAGGACCTGATTGCTCAATGAAGATATTTGATTTAATGGACAATATTTTATATAATATATATTTGGTCTAGTTCACTAGGCTACAATATTACTGATTTACCACAATAAAACAGAGGCTTTCCATGCATTATGAATGCAAACTGTTACTGGGTTTTTACACGGTCTTGATGCAGGTTGAGCTCCATGTCTTACCTGTCTCATCTGAGAGTGCAGACTTTGGCCCAGTGTGCTTTTATAAATATAGTGCAGGATGCTCGCATGGTGCCCGTTCTTCTTGTGGACTCTTGCAGACTTACAAGGCGGCCCTGTGAGACACATAATCCCATGCATCTGTCAAAACAATAACATTTCAGGTGCAGACCGTGTCAATGAAATGAAGCTGTCCCATCAGAGCTGCACACCTGCTTCAGATGTTTCTCCATCTTTTTTGTCTCGTGGTGTTTTACAAACAGCTGGATCTGGGTCTTTTGCAGCTCTTTTCTTCTTACTTTTTGATTCGCGTGCCTCCGACTTGTTGGCGGGCTTGTTTTTCATTTCTTCCTTGTTGAATCGAGCGTACAACACAACGTGAATGACACGAATCGTCTCGACAACGACTCGTCGATTTGCCTAAACAGTTTTCATACCTGTAGCTTACCTGGTCGCTGGTGAACGCTCCAAGTCAGCACCAGACAGGAACTTCAGCGTTTGCATAAGCACCTATACACGTGACTGCAATGGCTGCAAATGTTTTGTAATATAGGTGCGTTACCGCTGGTTGACAGCAGGTGGCACTGTGAATAAAAACATCACAATCGTTAGCCATGATTAGAGTCCTAGTTGGACTACAACGTGACGTCACCTTAGCTTTGAGCTGAGTAGGTCAAGGAATATTTCCTTTTGTCTAATGTTACATTCTTAAATATAATTATCTGCTCTAGCTGTACTAATGATTCATATATACACCAGTTGTAGGTTTATTTTAGTGAAACTATCAGGTTTTGAGGCTTCTAAGCAGTTTCAAAGTTATGTCTCTCAAAGAAATTCAACATAAATGACATCCTGATGCCTATTAGTAGAACACATTTTTCTTTGCAATGTCATAAATGTTTATTGGAAGGATTTTCAAACGTTCTTCTTGTGTGAGAAATCTATTCAGCTTTTAACTTTTGAACTGATAAAGGTTGGTCTAATGAAGAATCAAACTGTGGTAACAATTTAATCCTTCTGACTAAGTTTTTATTATTGAGTGCCGTTTTTAAAAATTATCCCCATTCTCCACATTTTTAAGTGAAATAATTTTATTCCAGAAAGCACAACAATATTGCAACAATTCACAGCCAAATACAAAAAAGTCAATAATTTAATTTAAGAACTGAAAGTTTATGTATTGTGAAACTCGCCTTGTTTATTGTGAATCTAAATAAAGATTTATAAAAAAAAAAAGAGTCGGAGGAGGGGTAAGCGGAAACACGTGATCAAGTTTATGCGATCCTATTGGCTGCTACCGACTTGGTTGTAAAAAATAAAAGCTGGCAGAGGGAAGATTCAAAATCACATAAACGGAAAACGGTGAATTGAACCCAAACCAGCTCGATACGATGAACAGACAAGCGTAAGTAGTTTTCTTTCATTCCCACCCATCGCGTTCACACTTTGTTATTCGTCTCTATAATGTTTTTGCTAAGTGATAAGATAATGATTTACGTTATCAGCTAACGAACATTTCCATCCTAGTGTGTAGCTGGGGGCTAATTAGCCATTAGGCCAGTTAAGTTGCCTTGTTAACCAGTTGTCGCTGTCTACTGTCATAAATCACACATACCAACAATAACGGACTTAAATGTTGTATTTTTTTTACTTTTGTCTCATTTAGAAAATGTAAAACTCCTCGAAAACTTCCTCCGAAAAGGCTTCCCAACGACCAGAAAGACCCCGTTGGGGTGAGTGTCAGACGTTGGTTAGCATGCTAGCTAAACAACACAAAACAACAGCGCAGAAACTGCCATTTTTATGAGTGATGGACGTGGAGCAGGAAACGTGTTTGACCAGGATTAACCTTAGATTGGTTTAATATCATCTAGGTATACTTACGTGTGCGGCCTCTGAGTACGGAGGACGAGGAGTGCTGCATAGAAGTGATCAGCAGCACCACCGTCCAGCTACATCTACCCGAGGGTTTCAAAGTTAACCGCAATGGAGAGTACAAAGAGGTATAAGATTAAATGAACACAAGTACTTCTGAATTGTACTTATTTTCTGCAGGTTTTTAATGCAGGTAGGTCTAAAATGTCCTGATTCTAGCATCAAATCATGCAGCTTATGAAAGTGCTTTTCAATGTTTTCCTTTTTGAGGGCTCAAGCTGTTCCTTGATTTTGCTTGTGCTGTCATATGCACCACCATACAGTGCCAGTGTATGGCATTAATCACTTAGCTGGTCCTAACCATAACAGACTCAGTCCAGTGATTCATTTAGGTGACAAGAAGCTGTGGCCTCTTTACAAAATACAACTTGTTTGGGCTCTTTTTCTCAAACAGATTGCTGTTCTGCACACTGGCTGAAGGCATTTATTGTATTAATTAATCTCTGTGTTAAAATATCTATTTGTCTTTTCAGATGCAGTACTCCTTCAAAAAGGTTTTTGGAGTTTCTGTATCACAGATGGAGCTCTTTGAGCATGTGGCCAAACCTCTTGTTGACGACCTTATTCATGGCAAAAATGGCAAGAGTGCAAATTCCAGAAACAAACTTTAAATGTTTAATATACAGGCAGCTTGTTCATTTATGTGTTAAACAAATTATTGTATTTTATTGTCACTCATTTTCTTCTACAGTTTCTTAAGAATTCAAGATTAGCTGGTTTTCTGTTGAGTGTTTGCAGCTGATTAGCTGTGTGTGTTGCAGGTCTACTCTTCACATATGGAGTGACAGGAAGTGGAAAGACATTCACCATGACTGGTTCTCCTGGTCAGGGTGGACTTCTGCCTCGCTCTCTTGACATGATTTTCAACAGTATTGGTCCCTACCAGGCCAAAAGATATGTAAGACAGCATTTTATGACTTAGTTTTATGCTCCAAACGTGCACAACTTCATGTTTGGTAAAATCCCAGCCTAATTAAATCCATTCTGCTCAGGTTTTTAAGACGGATGATAAAAACTGCATGGATATTCAGTGTGAAGTCGACGCTTTGTTGGAGCGGCAAAGAAGGGAAAACAACATATCTGTTCCTAAAGCGTCAGCCACCAGGTAACGATAACCTCTTTAGTTGTGACATCTCAGTGCTACATCTAGGCATCATTTTTCAATTTCTACTTTTAGACAAAAGATTGATCCTGAAATTAGTGACATGATCAACTCAGAGGAGGCCTGTAAAGCAGACGTTGTGGATGAGGACAGCGGCTACAGCATATTTGTCTCCTACATAGAAGTTTATAACAACTACATCTATGATCTCTTGGAGGAGACCCAAGAAGATGCAATCAAGCCAAAGTGAGTTTTCATCACCGTAATGTGATTATATGCATGTGCATATAATCACTTAATGATGTTTGTTTACATTTTATGTGTCGTTCTTAGCCGTTTATATTTTCTGGAGTAGCTGGAAGAGAAAATTGTCTTTTTCTTTTTACTAGGTGGAATGGTGGAGGCACACCAGTACGCCAGAACACTGAGTTCATGTATGTGACCAGTGAATACGCATCCATCAGGCGTGAGACTAGTTGCTATGTGTAGTTGAGTTACTTCTTTTTGCACATGAAAAGTACCATTCAGAAAGTAAATCTCTAATAATGCTGGAGATGTTTTCTCAAATTTAAAAGATTCTGCCCAAACACAGAGCAGGATACCATTAAAAATGTATGCAGCACCCAATCCCTACCCCTGCATCTGTAATCCATGCTTTATTGATTCATTAAAAAAAACGTCATTCCAGTTCAGAGAGTAACATGTTTGTTATTGTTGCAGACCGCCTCAGTCCAAAATCCTGAGAGAGGATCAGAATCACACCATGTACGTGGCCGGCTGTATGGAGGTCGAAGTTAAATCTGCTGAGGAAGCTTTTCAAGTGTTCTGGAGAGGTGAGTTTTCTCTACAGATTCATTCTTGTATGTAAGCAAATACATTTTGCATTAAAACATGCTGCAGTGATGATTTTGAGTGTGATTGACCTGGAATTGCTGATCTCCGGGTCAGCTCTGTCCAGGAAATGACTTCATTAATCTTCTCTCTGAGCAGGTCAAACGTGATTTAAATTTAGTTTTGTTCTGTAAAATATGCTTGGAAGAAGTTAAAGGGCACATCATGTCTTCTGTGGTTCATTCTTCTGTTTTCCTTTTACTTTCCCAGGTCAAAAGAAGAGGAAAGTTGCAAACACTCGACTGAACAGAGAGTCGAGCCGCTCCCACAGCGTGTTCGTTATCAAACTGGCCCAGGTGCCTCTAGATGCAGATGGGGAAAACATTTTGCAGGTTGGATGGAACGATTCCAGAGAAGTCCACATTTTAAAATCCCAGCCGGGATGGTGAAGTGTACAGTATTCTTTTCTCTTTGATTATCAGGATAAGAACCAGGTGAGCGTTAGTCAGCTGTGCCTGGTAGACTTGGCAGGAAGTGAGCGCACCGGCAGGACGGGGGCAGAAGGAACACGGATTCGTGAAGCAGGTTTGTTTTCAAACATGATTTAGATGTTTCTAACTGTTTTTCCTTTGATCTAACAACAATTTATCTTATAGGGAACATTAATCAGTCTTTACTGAATCTCCGGACGTGCATCGAAATACTCAGAGAGAACCAAATGTGTGGCACTAATAAGGTGTGTGCTACCAGACTAAAGCTGAGCATCACTTGCATTCAGATAAACAGTAGATAATGTAGGATTTGTGTCATAGATGGTCCCCTACAGAGACTCCAAAGTAACCCACCTGTTTAAAAACTACTTTGATGGAGAAGGAAAGGTCCGGATGGTTGTTTGTGTGAACCCAAAGGCAGACGACTACGAGGAAACTTTGGTGGGTTGATCTGACACGTTTGCTTTGTTCAAACGGTAAAGTTGAAGTCTGCTGTTCGTGAGGCACGTGCTCCGTTTGTGCAGCTGGTGATGCGGTTTGCAGAGATGACGCAGGAGGTGGAAGTGGCTCGTCCCGTGGACAGACTGATCTGTGGCTTTACGCCAGGCCGTCGCTATAGAAACCAGGCTTTCAAAGAGGAGCTGTCTCGCAAGTTAGAGTGTGGAGGCCCAATAGACAAAAGTAAGAAATGATCTACTGTGTAAGTCAATTCCCCTTAAATAAATTGGCTGATTAAATCATTTTAGTGACTGCTGTGGTAAAGTGTGTTTTTGTTATATTAGATGGGATTTCTGCATTAAACAACCTGGTGCTACCCCCTCTACCGACATCTGAGCTGATGGACCCTCACGATGACGTCACCCTGCCCCGCCTCATTGAAGCGCTGCAGAAGAGACGGGGGATCAGGCAGATGATGATCGAGGAATACAACAAAGCAGGTGCTTGTTCAACTCTGACTGATTATGTTATGAAGTTTCTTTTCGTTTGTTCATCTTCTGTCTTATTTGTCTGATTTCAGCCAACATGATGTCGACCCTGATCCAGGATCTGGACTCTAATCTCTTGTCCAAAGATCGCTTGATTCATGAGCAAAATGGCAGGCTTTTGGACAAAGACAGAGTCATCCACAACAACAAGGCAGAGATTGAACGTTTAGAGAAGAAGAACAAGATGCAAGACCATAAGGTTGGAGATAATTATAGCTTTTTCTAATAGTGCTGATTTGTAGGTGTGGTCAGCTTTCTAATTAGTGTTTCCGTTTCAGATGGATATTTTGCAGAAAACGACTAAAATCTATGAGGATGACAAGCGCTCAATGAAGCAGGAGCTGGAATCCGCAGGTCAGCGTCTGCAGAGGGAGCACTCTGAGAAGAAGCGCATGGAGCAGCGCATGCATGGCATGGTCTCAGACACGCAGCACAAGTGGGAGAAAGAATGTGTGCGTTCCTTTTTGTTGTTGTTGGTTTTGATGCATCAGACTTTACATGGAGTAGTAATTTGACTGGTTAAACATTCGTGTTCTTGTGCAGGAGAGACGTGTTAATGCAATGCGTCTGGAGATGGAAAACAAGCTCTGGGTGAAAGACGAGAAACTGAAGCAACTCAAGGCCATCGTGACGGAGAAGACTCCTGGTCGTCCTGATCCTCCTCCACGTCAGACGCAGCCTCAGAGACCTTCCAGAGAGGAACGCCCCCCAGCAAAGAGATCTCGTTCACCCCCAGTTCTGCCTGTATGCTTTGTAGTTCCTGATTTCATTTTTAGTTTTAATATGAACTAATAAGCATAACTTTAAGGGAAAGATTTTGGTTCACCACAGCCTGTGTGTAATTATATTCATTCACTTCTTGGCCAAAAATGTGTCACAGCTCTAAAATGAGACTTAGCAGGTGGTTCTGTGTTCCAGTCTCTGTTAATGCATTTTTACTTTTTAACCATGGCTAAATGTGTATTTTCATTTTACTCCCCAGAGCTTCACTGAGTGTCTTCATGACATTCCAGTGCCAGGGTCTCAGGCAGTCAGTGCTTTTAGAGTTGAGGAGTTTGAGATGAACCCAAGATCTTCGTGCCCCTCTCCTAGCAGCAGGAGTTCTTTGTCAGTGACTAGCTCCATCTGTTCATGTGATGAGTGGGCAGCTTCAGAGAGCAGTCAGGCCTTGCAGTCCCCGAGAGCCCCTACCCAGCCTCTGTCTCTGTCCCCGAGGGCCCCTACCCAGCCTCTGTCTCTGTCCCCGAGGGCCCCTGCCCAGCCTCTGTCTCTGTCCCCGAGGGCCCCTGCCCAGCCTCTGTCTCTGTCCCCGAGGGCCCCTGCCCAGCCTCTGTCTCCGTCCCTGAGGGCCCCTACCCAGCCTCTGTCTCCAGCCACGAGGGCCCCTACCCGTCATCCGTCTCCGTTCCCAAGGACCCAGCCTCCAGAAGGCCCTGCAGTCAGCCAGGCCAAGAGCAGAAGAGGGTGCTGTGGTATTCAGGAAGATGTCCCACCCCCCTCCCCTCATGTTATAGACCTAGCAGAAAGAAGCTACAGGGTCAGTGAGTTTGCTGCACACAGCAGCGTGAGATTTTAGAGTAAGAACAGATGTCCTGAAACAGATTGTATTGTAACTATTCACAGATTTTCATCACACTAAACTTCTGTGAAATCATTTTACTTAATTTTCTTCCCTTGCGTTGAATGACTTTACTTATCTGGGCAGACAACAACACCAGTGCGTCCACTGCACCGCCGCTCCCGTTCTGCTGGTGGGGAGAAATGGGTGGATCACAAACCATCGTCCAGCCTGGACCTGGGCACCGTCCTTCAGCCCGTCATCCCCAACGCCATCCAGGTGTCGGCCCCCAGCGAGAAGGCCCTGTCCAAGTGTGACAAATACGTGTTAACTCACCAGGAGGTGGCCTCTGATGGAGAGATCCAGACCAAACTCATTAAGGTGGTGTAAACTTTTCTTTATTACTTAGTTTAAAACTGCTTGAGGCACATCACATTCTGTGCGACGTGTAATACTGTCCCCCTTTGTTTTTTAATTGAAATTACAAAATGTGCCACAAATTACTAAAATATCTGTTAATTGTTGCCTGTGTAATTGGATTTATTTTTAATAAAGTATTTCTTTATACTACTATATAATTGTCTGATCTGTTTTTCAGGGAGATGTGATTAAAACCAGAGGAGGAGGACAAGCTGTTCAGTTCACCGACATCGAGACGCTGAAACAGCGCCTCACCACAGACACAAGGTAACAAAGTCTTTCTGAATATTACTTCTCGTGTTTGACAAACTGGACATGTAGCAGCTCCAGACGAGCTGTCGTCATCCTGCCGGTGACGGCTGAATATTATTACTTTTGTCTCTGAAGCCGAAAAAGGAAATCTTCTGAAGGTGCTGCAGCCAGCGGAGATCAAACGGATGGTTCTTGGACTGATGTGGAGACGAGGGTAAGACCCTTCACTAGAAGAGTTTTGAAGATGTTTTATTACTGGTACCAATGCAGCTCCTGCCAAAATCCCATTTTTACCATACATAAAGTTTTTTTCTGTAAATCCCAACACTAATTTAGGAATTATTTTGTTCTCATTTAAGTTATGACACAATGTGTTGGGTATATAAATTGTATAAGAAGTGTAATGAGAACAAAGACAAAAAGAAATGTTAAAGCTGAGGCCTGTGGCTCATTAGGGTCGTCTAAACTTCTATAATTCAAATTTAAAACTTGTTTTTCTTTTCCTCTTCAGTGCTCTGTGGCTTTGGAAATGAAGGCCGGATCAAAAATGGCACCTGGATTTGAGCATCATGGAATGTTCAAGTAAGCATTTGGCATCAAATCTGAAAACGCTCTTTCATTCAGATCTCCACAGCACGACTGAAGTTTGATCCCCTGTTGTTTTGTTTCAGGCGCAGAAAACCCTGAAAATCTCCGTATCCACCTGGCTGTTGTGCAATAGTCTGAAAACTCATATATTTAGTTCTTGTTACTATTTAAACAGTTTTTCACACTTTTGTCTATGCAAAAGATATGTATTCATAGGTCACCAAAGGTTTTGTAAACAATCGGTTTTATGTTCTTGTTGTTGCACTAAGTGCTTTTGTGATCTTTCAGTGTAAAAGTTGGCACATGATTTTGCCTCTGTTTGTTTATCTTCTAAGTTTCTTTGCCTGATAAGTTATATTATTCTTCAAGTAGTGTTTCAAAGGTCATATTCACTGTAAACTCAGGAAATTAATTCCTTTATTGGCATCATTTTGTGAAATTCTAGTGAAAAGTTTTGTAAACGCCATCATTTTTCTCTGGAAACACTAGATGGCAGCACAGGACATGAATAAATCTTCATGTGGGAACTGAGCAACTTCATTCATTTGTATTTGAGCAAAGAAATGTAAGCCTGGTGCTCCAAACAATAGCTTTTTTTTTCCTGTTGCTAATTGCAAAGTAAATGTTTCCATAAATTACTTTAAAAATCAGTGTAATATACAATTAAAGCGCTAAAGGAGTAAAGGATTTGGAGTCATTCCACTGAAGCCTTTTTCCTGTTTGTGCTTTCTGAGAAAAATAACTAGTATTAAACTGGACCTTCAAGTTAAATCAGCTGGTTTGTAGGTCTGAAATGGTTGTGTCAAGTCTTAGTTTGGTGTTTTTCTCTAAATCAGGAAATTTTATCACACTTGAGCAAAATTTATCACACAATGGAGTAATATTTCACTAAAGGTAACCCAGAGCTGGTTTTGTTGACTAAATGCAAACAGAAACTTAACCCCCCCCCCCAAATCTAATGATTTACTTTAGAAACATTCAAGGTTTAGTTGCATTGGCAATAAAAATAGAACCAATTGTACCTCACATCCACCACACTCATCTGCAGAAAAAAATCTCTGCTTTCTGAAGTTTGAGCATCCATTTTCACTCCCTTCCTCTCATCGACCGGCCCTACTGGAGTCCTGACCAGCTGATGTTACTGTCATCCAAGCTTTGAGTAGACAGTTGAAATCTCATCTCCCACCAGTCTGGCTATGTTTCAACTGGAAAGCGCTGGAGAGTGACTAACACGGAGCCTCTTGGAGTGGGTCAAGAGCCGAACAACCAGTGGCCATTAAATTCACTCTTATGAGATATTGAGTGTTTTTTTTTTTGACCAGGCTCTGTTTGATGTGCTGCACCACGTCACACTCGGCTCCTCGCTGCAAGCCCACCACAGCCAAGCATTGTGAACGTTATAAAGATGTTATAAAACTTCTGATCAGCAGTTAAAAAGAGAAATAAATGGATCTGCTCCATTCATCTGTCAGTATGGTAAGAATAGATCATTTAGCATTTCAGAGCTTAGTGTGTTTATGAGTTCGGGTTCTTGTCGATGTTATTAAACTTGCTGGAGGGAATCCTGATGTTCTACTTGAACACACAGTCAATTAGACCGCTTCAGATTTTTAAAAGAGCAGGCCTAATTGCAGTGTTTTATTGACTTTTTGCTTGAATGGCTCTGATGAAGAGGTTCTAAGCAGCCTTTGGTGCAGTTGGGATGAAATTATTTTCACACCAGTCTATATTGTAGATGAGGCTCATTAATAATTTAAAATACTGTATATACTTTTGCTTTTATGCAATATTTTTGTTATTTTGGTCCTTTGACATAAGTGGTGTCCAATTCTGGTCCTTGACCACCTCTACCCAGCATGTTTTAGAGGTTTCTCTGCTTCTGATTTTAATCAGCTTACAGGCCCCAGAGCTTGGCGACATGCTGAACAGGTAATTTCACCATTCCATCAGGTGTTTTGGAGAAGGTAAACAACTGAAACATGCTGGATAGGGGCCTGTGAGGACCAGGGTTGGCCACCCCTCCTTTAATTCAAGGTATTTATCAGCCTTTTGGACATGTTTTTCAATGTAAAAATGATATTTTTAATTTATTTGTTGTGTATAACTTCCTAAATGGCTTCTGTTTGGAGAAATTATTTTTTACATGACTTAGTGAGCTAATGGCTTGTCCAAATGCAGCCAAGACCAAAATACTGTAGTTTGCTTATGACTTAAAGCAGCTACATTCTCTCCAATTTTACCACAGTTCAGTTCAACTTTTATATTACAACCAGTTTGTATTACTAGTATTTCTGCAGAAATAAAATATTGCTGCAGAACATCGATCCTTGGATGTACAACAAGTGCTAAATTTATTTGTATTGTGAAACTGGCTGTGTGAAGACTTATGAATTGGTAAGAAATTTTGAAAATTGAAAGGGATACTATGCTAGCCTGGCAAGCCATCCTATATATGTGAATATAATATAATAATATTATTGCAAAGCAAGTATTTGGTCTAGTTCACTAGGCTAATACTATGCAGTTTTGGCTTGCTTTTAGCACCCTCTAGTGTCTGTTAGTGAAACCAAAAGTGAAACTTATCTCCTCACTGAGCGTTAGTCTAACTGCTGAAATGTCTCCTCAGCCTTCATTAGTGTCTACAGGAGCAGTTCATCACTAAATAAAACACATCAGCTGTGTTCATGATATAAAACATGCAGGAAACATGCTGGAAGCAGACTGCAGCACCGAGTTCAACAGAGACTGGACCGGCACTCTGAAGTTGCAAGTGTGATATAGGGGTAAAAGACTATTTTCATGTTCAGCATGCATGTGAAACTCAAAGACCATTTTTATTAAAAAAGAACAAGTAATATATGTTTCTCAATGAACCTCCACTTTAAGTTGTTTAAAGATGACAAAACGCTTTGGCCTTGGCCAGTCCAGCCTAGCCATTAGCTTGTCACTCCAGTTTGAGTAAACCTAAAACAAGCTTCTAAAGAAGCCCCCTCCAACAATTTTGCAATGCAAACAGTCAAAAACTATAATGGTGCTCACTAGGAAGTTGGTTCTTGTAGATGACTTGTAAGAAAATGTGGAGCTTTGAGTAGTTGACAAGAATCTTGTTGACTTTTCTTGAACTGTTGTGGTAAACACGAATGATTAATATGCACTGCCCCTCTCTTAAAGTGACTGTGTGTATTTTCCCTGGCGATAGGGGGCAGTACATAGCTAAATCATTGCAAGCAAGTGGTATTTTTGTGTTCAAGTAAGACCTTACCAACGGATGGCCATTAGGGTCAAAAATCCCTGGGAGTGCAACCTCCAGCAAAATGACAAACACATCAGACTCTATTTCATCACTGGCAGCAAGTGAAGAGGTAAATGTGTAAAACAACAATGTTTACGAATGGCTAAAGTTTTGTAACCATTTCTTACAAATCAGTAAATGCATTTTGTCCTCACGGGCTCCCGTACAAGGAAACATGGCATCCAATATGGCGTCGCCCAGAGATTTAGACCCGTAGATATGTGTCTATGCTTAGACCCGCTCCCATGTGATTTAGACCTGATTTTTATGGTTATATGTTATGAAGCTGCCAATATTTTTCAACAACTGGGCATCATTTAATTCATTTTCAACAACATTTCAATGGATAATTCCAGAGATTAACAGTAAAAACTACACATTGTCACTTTAATTAAAACACCACAAATGCATGGCTACCTAACCTTGTGCAGGCCTAATCTGTGGTTGAAATAATTATTGCACAATGTTTACCATTCTGAGTTGTTGAATTTGTACCGAGCAGCAGGTACGTGACCTCCTTGTGGCTCCGTGATTAACACTGTTCTGAACCAGGCAGTGAAAATCGCACGGGTTTAAATAGGTGCGATGAAAGCGTAACTCAATCCAGTTGCGCACCACACTTGGCCGTGAGAGGCATCTGAGGTATGATGGTTTCCATTTGCCTCCAAAGCTGCAGCACATCAGCTGAATAATTGCAGATTTGAAGGGCAAGCCGAAACAAGTGACTCAATCACAGCCGCAGCTGTCCTTAAAACCACAACCTATTACACGCTTTTCTGCTGTCTTTTAGCAGCAAGCATAACAATCCCTGACAATTAAAGTCAGTTAGTGAGAAACACGAGTAAATACTGCATGAGAGCGAAGCTTTGTAAAACCAAGAGCTCTGATCGGGGCCTGCTCGTTGTCTCTGTGTGTCAAGGCTGAGTGCAGATGAGTGTTGACGGCCAGTCAGCTGTCATCCCGCCCATCTCCCACCTGCTCGGGGCTCATATGGCCTTTTTCCTTTTTTACTTTTTGCAGGAATCGTCCTAACTGCTTGATGCACAGCAACATGCTCAGTGGAGGCATGAGATTGTGTTCAGTGTTACTGAGAGGTTAAAGCTTCTACGTTCTCTTGTCTGCTGTGACCAACCAATGGGCCAAAGGAGAAACAAACTCAAACACTTCTGGAGGTTAAAGTTGAGTTTTCAGCTGTTCAGCTGAGAATTGCTTTACCTCTTAAGTGCATGTGGTTAGTAATTCAGAGCACCTCGGTCCATCCTTTCCCCTCTTCCAGCTCTGCTTTTCATAGCCTCACGTGTCATAAAGCGGCTCTGTTCAGGAGCATTCTTTGTTTATTTGGTTCCTGTGCTGAACTGCAGTTCCAAAAATTTGTTTAACACATGTTAAATCTGCAACTGCCTCTTTCTGCATCCTAAAGTGGTGGCATAGCTGTTAAAGTGTGTTTCTAAGGAAAGGTTATGAATAATTATCTTACCTGTGGTAAATACTGTAGCTCTTAACTTCAACCTCAGTTTAAAAAAAGTTTATTTCTGGTTGAACTGACAAGCTGGATACTAATCCGTGTAAAGACTAAAGCGGATTGCTTATGTGTTAAACAGTTTTCACAAAATGTACAAAGTAGTTCATGGTTATTTCAGCAAAAAAAATTACAATATTCCATTTGGACGTAAGTGCTTTAGGCTACACCAGAAATGTTACGGCCGAAATATACTTGCTTTTTAACCTTTTTTTGGTGCAGGCAGCAGGGTGTGTCTTTGTTCACATTGCTGCTACATGGCACTGCACTGCATGTAGTACTGGAGTGTTCCACTAGGGGGCAAACTAGATTACTCAGACCGGATAGAGAGCTGGGTTTGTGGGGACAACCAAAACAAACATTGCGTCAATAAAAGAGATCACTAACTGGTTAAATTTGAGATCACGACAGAAAGAAAAGACAGCAGCAGTTGTAGATGGTGAAGGACCTCTAAACTAGAGACGGAGTCACCATGGTGGATGTGTCTCGCTCGTTTTGTCAACTCCACCTACTGGGTACTCGTATATTGCAGCATTCAGACGTGTCGCGTCACGTTAATTTCGGGGGACGTGCACAAACGACGCTTCAAATCAACGCAAGTTACACTTGGAAGCCATTTTAAACACGCGTACGCGTCGTTAAACAGCAAGTATATTCCAGCCCTTAGAGCTAGCCACTGCTTCTGCTCTTTGCACTTGCAAAAACCAAAATACAAAACAGATGGCAACAGAATGGTTTAAATATTAGGCTAATATTGGCAGGAACCACATTTTTTTTCAAGATCGAAGCTGTTTCAAGATGGCTGCAATCCACTTTCTTCTTGGACCTACTTTGACTAGCCATTAGCTTGTCAATCCAATCAGAATTAAATTATTTCCCCAAACTGCAATAATTAAATAGCTTTCTGGTAATAAATCAATTATTTATAACATTTCCTCAGAATACCACCTCCAAACATCTGAAACATCCCTTTAAGGTCTCATCAGAAGCTGGACTGGTTCAGAGGAACCCATTAGCTGCGATGCTTGTTGTGGCTACATGTCAGCACAGAAAGAACCGACCTCTGATGACCACAACTCAAGACACGACTGATTTCTTATTGAAAAATACTGAAACCCTTGTTGTGTAGTCTCATGCTGCCAAATTGGGCTGAAGAGTTTTTCCTCCCCTTCTTTGTTCTTGGCGGCTGACTAAGTGCTTGCAGCTGTCACTTGAGTGTATTCTCCTTGCCCAGTGTATGTGGCTTGGCTGCACTTTTAGCTGGCTGTTTCTTCACTGTGGTGACAGTGTGCCATGACTGATTTCCGTTGACTCACTTTCATTGTGACCACAAAGTGTCCTTCACAGAAAAGTCAGAGTGCTGTTTTTTTTTTAACAAGTGCTTGATTTCATCTAGTTACCGCTGCAGCGTGACCCTGTTTTGCGTGCAGTTGGCTGATTATTTAGGCAGCACTCTGAGCAATTTGCTGATGAAATGAAAGGATGAAAGATGCAGAAAAATTGTTGTGCTGACAACGGTACAATGCAGGATGATATATGAGGAGTAAATAGTGTTTAGATGTGGTAAAGATTGATCCAGCTCTCTTTTACCTCGTGAATCAGTTCTGCAAGGACAAATAAATTAAATACGAAACCGAGGTCTAAATTTACGTTTGCTGCACAAAAGGAGACTAAGAGTGTGTCCAAACCTTTGTCTTGCCAATGCTTTCATGCAAATTAGTCACTCTAGAACCCGCTTATCTGTGAACAATCAGGTGGCATTTGGAGGAGGGTGGAAAAGCACCACATGATTTTCATATCTGCATAAAGCTCAGTCATTCAGGTTCCTCCACACAAAAGCCTACGCAAAAGCAAACACAAAAGCCTCTTTGAACACACATCAGGAGTTTTATCTTAAAACAGTCTGGCCCACTGCTGCAGATGCTTGCACCTTTAAAAAAAATTGAAGGCAATTACAGGTGCACATTAAGAAATTTAAATAATTTGTTCTGGTTTAGTGGGAAGTTCTTTTATCTGAATAAAGCTGCATGTTTTATCGCATGAAGCCAGGTAAGAGTATAAAGAGTGGGTTTATAGCAACATAAAAAAGAAGCAAAGCTTACGGCAGTAACAGTTTAGCCAAAGGCAAAATTGGATGGTCATGATTTTTATTTGATTTGCAGAGCATCCTGTTTGTTCGCCCAATTAATGGCCGTTCAGCACTCCTTTTGAGCATTGAGCACATCTGCACGGGCCTTACTGGACTCTAATGATTCAGTACACGCCCAATAAACTTAAGTGAGAATCCAAATGAGGCTCAAAGTGCCAGTGAGGCTAGCTAAAAGCAAACACCGGGACAGCTGGCAGAGAAATCATTGTGACTAATGGTCTCAGTGTGAGACAGGAGCGCGGCTGTGGGTGGTTGTTTCACTCTGCTAAAACGAACAGACTTTGTTTGCCTTTCTATAGCATAAAGCGTGACTGTGTGATTGAGGAAGTGTTAGCTCTGTTTGCTTTGCTTTCATTGCCTTTGCAGCGTGACACCAAGACCCACAAGAAAAAAAACATGTTGTGATTATAACACGTGAATGCACATACTCAGACCAGTTCCCCTAGAGTATCACAAACGCCCCTCTTTGTCGTCTGATGCTTTGACTTTATTTAGATTCTGCTGCAGCTCCTGAACTTAATGCGCTGTGACCCGTCCTCAGGGTGAATGATCTGATTTGCTCTCCTCTTGTCTTTTACTTCTAATCGCATCCACCTCAGAGCTAGAAAATGGTTGCGCAGCTGTCATAACTGAAGCACGGGGCGACGTGATGGGAGTGCATGTTTTATCTATTCTATCTGAGCCAGAACAGAATACTAAACCTGCACCGCATCCCCCCTTTTTTCTCACAGACCGCTGCATGATCAATACCCACATCAAAGGCTCTGCGGAGATAGCAGGATTCTTTGAAGCATGTTTGTGGAGCTGGATTTGCTGAGCTAACACTGTCCACACAGAACCCCCTTGAATAAGCCTGTTTGGCTAGCATCCTCTGTGTTTGTAGAAGAACTGAGTGGATTCTAATGGACAACAGACGAGGCCTCTCCCTCGTCTCTTTCCCTTTTCTTTGAGCAGCTAAATGCATCCATGGTGCCAGTGTGTTTTGCTCATTTGACATACGCTTCATTGCATGCCAGCTCAAATATTTATCTAATATCAAACTGGCTGTAGTATTTTGGAAACAGAGAAATGCCAGGAAATATTTCTCGTGGAGGACACAAAATAACTTGCAGCATGTTTGGCGGTGCCAAGTGCAAATATGCCTTTTAATTACAAACGGAGCAAGATGGAGAGCAGACAGATGAGATCTTGTTTGTTAGTGCATGCCTTGTGTTGCCATGTGAACATGAGTGAATTATTCTTCACCAAACCAACACATATCTTTCGTCCTCAGAAAGCTTTAAAATATTCATACAACACTGATCCCTTGACGCCTGAATGTGAAATCAGTGGATTTTTAGAAGTTTTGAAGATAAGAGGTACGGGAAGACAACTCCTGGCAGCGAGGCCAGCTCTTTGCTACGAAGAACGTTTCAAATTCACAAATTGTTGCATACTTTGTATGCACTTGCGCTGTCTTTGTAAAGTGCAGAGGAGAGGTTTGACTCTCCAATCAGCTTTGGCTCATTTGAAAGTGAAATGTGTGGAAATGCTGACATCTCTTTCTCTTCCCTGCTAACACCAGGGGCACCACTAGATTTACACCCCTGTCTCTCTCTCAATCTCTTTTTCCTTCTCATTTACATTATGGATGGTTCATTTAGCTTACATGACCGAGTAAAAACATAACCCGGGGCACTTCAGAATAACACAAGGGCCCGTAGGAGTGAAATGAAACCACATAAGCAGAAAAGATTCCTGCAAAACCATCTGCAGGAGCCTGCAGCTCTTCCTCTTTCATCTGGTTGATGAACACGGCTGCCTCTGACCCAGTTGACTGGGCTGCTGTCAGTTATATCCAGCAAGAATTTTACCAAACATGTTTAAAAGTGATAATTACCACAAGATGATGGAATTAGTTTATTTCACAGACATCCATAGAAAGATGCAGATAGCTCCCATCACCTTACAGCCTCCACCCACTGTCCTACTTTCCTTCATGTTGCATTTGCGTCTTTCAGTTTACAAATACGCGTTTGTTCCAAGCCTCGTTGTCTAGCTAATCGCTTCACTTGCTGTAAAAATTCATCCAAAATGACAGCTGAGCTTTTGAAATGAGTTGGTAACACTTTACAATAAGGTACGCAAAATAGTGCTTCCTTACTAGGGAACAACTTTGGGGTTATGAGTAATGAAGCAGGGACTAATGGGTAGTTATTTATGAAAGCAATAATGAATCCCAGATTATTGTAGTGCCTGTAGACTCTGTTTTGTAAACTTCATAAAGAATGCAGATAATTTGCAAGGTCAGTGATTTAACATCCCTGCATCATCTTGATTTCACTTGTCTGTCGCTTCGTCGTCCCTCGTCGGCATCCGTCCGTCTCCAGACGATGGAAAGTGAAGCCTCCTTCCATGTACTTGAGGAACTAATCAGTAACTACTAGGTACTTAACCATTACCTACTGCTTATGTGTACCCTAAAGTAAAGTAATGCCTCCTCCCAATTACCTACTGAGGAATGAATCAGTAACTACTAGGTACTTAACCATTACTTACTGCTTTTATTATACAATCTTGACAAATACATTATTTATTAAAAATACAACACTTTACATATCTCATGCCCCAAAACTACACAGGACAGATAAGAATAGCAGAAAACATTTTTTACTCTAGAGACTATACAGTTTTTTTCACTCTCACACACACACACACACACACACACACACACACACACACACACACACACACACACCACTAAATGGTGGTGGAAGAGAGGTACCGGCCCCCACTCCAGGTCGGTAGGTGGCGGTAATGCACCTCATGTTGTTTCCAGGCTGCCATAAAAACCCTAATAGAAGAAGGAGAATTCGGATTCAGTGCATAAACAATGTCAAAGCAAAATTTATAATACAAAGCACTCTTTTAGTAGTCCATTAGCACTTCACTAGTAGTCCCCCAATTTCCAGACCGGTGTCGGTACCAGATCTGCTCGGGTGCCAGATTGGCTCGGGGTCCTTCGCCTGCCGATGATGACGTCGAACTACGGCAAATCCACTCGGATTTCACACATATGTTTTGGAAAGTAGACGCCCCATTGAGTGCTGGAGAGCGTAACAGCGTCGCCACCATATTGGATGGGTCTCCTCACTGTCCAAAGTCAATGCAGAGTGAGCAACTATGCCCATTTTTGTGCAGCCTACAATCGCAACAACCAGTGTATTATTGAAAACAGATCACAGGGGATTAATATTGACTTTTCTAGCCTACCTGATGGGATTTTATATTTTATTTTATTTTTTTCATTTATTTTGTCTAATTACATTTGTATTTTAATTATCATGCCATACCATGTCTCTGAATTAGTGAGAAAGCTTGATAAAATGTGTTTTTTAGCTGAGTAAGCACCTTCCTCAGTAGAAATGAATGCACTGGGGGCGAATGGAGACCCATCTAAGATGGCGGCAGGCCACTACGGCAGCTCCAAAAGGCAGCGCCAGTCCAGAGGCGTCTACGTATATATGTCTAAACTTTAGTTTTTCATAAATGCTGGAATAGCCAAAGTTTTAGATGAACCAGTAAGGTAAGGTAATCAGACAAAAACACTCTGGTCTACACCTTGCTGTGACTAGCTGTTAGCTCATTAATCCTGTTTGAAATAATCCCTGTTTGTTCAAAGTGCCATCTTCTCCAGGTAGGATATTATTTGTTTATAATCTTTTGACAGAAACCAAATATCTAAAGGATCATTGTATTGCAGGAAAGTTTGAAGCTTTAAGCATTCATGTGATATCCAACAGCTGGTCTGAATATAAAATAGATATTACCTGGAATTACTTCCTGGTGGCTTCACTAGAGTTTAGAGTTTGACACGCATACTGGGTGTCTTTGTCTTTAGATGGGTTAGATCAAGTGGTGCAACATTTTGGTTTGGCTAGATAGTGTTTCCTGTTTATAATTTTTATTTTAAGGGGATTTAAGTAGAATTCATCACTCAAAAAGACCTATAAACACAGATGTAGACAGATATAGATGTAGACAGATACACACAGATGCATATGAACACATTTAGATATAACTAACTTATTTATACAGTTTAATGTGTAGCAAATATAAACACATATACTTATTTAGCAAACACATTTGGTTGTTGAGCCAGGATCCTCTGGCGGTTTCTTTTTGTTAAAAGGGAGTTTTCCTCTCCACTGTCGCTACATGCTTGCTTAGTATGAGAATTGTTGAAAAGACGACTCAATGCAATCTGCTGGGTTCCTCATATAGGAAACTTTTTACTGATTGGCTTAATGAACTGAACTGTATTATGTTTACTTTGTGAAGTGCCTTGAGACAACTTTTGTCATGATTTGGCGCTATATAAAAAAAACTGAATTGAACTGAATTGTTGTTGTTGATCCCCTTGTTTCTCTTCCCCCGCCCGTGTCTCCCACTCCATTTTTTGTTATCTATTGTTCGTCCACTCTGTTGCCCATTTGATTCAGTCTAGTGTGTCACAAAATCAATAAAGTCAACTATGCAATTGGGGAAGTATTTCACATATTTGCTGTGCTGGAGCAATTCTGCACTGACATACTAAGGCACTATCCACCATGCTTAAATCAGAACATGACAGGTTAAACATAAAACTATACGTTTGTTTAATTTCTTGAGTTTGGACCTTAGTTCTCTTCACTTGTGCCTATTTGTGATGTGCTTTGTGCTTGTGTGCAGAAAAATATCAGGCAACTGTTTCTAAATAGATATTGTAACACAGCTCTCTAGGGTTTTGTCAGTTTACCACTTTTTGAGATGAATGGAGCGCCTTGTGATTGTTTTATTTTGGCAACTTTCTGTAGGAAAAGCTACTGGATGATCAGACTTTCAAGCATGCATTCTATGTTAGTTTTTTTTAATCAATTAAGAGCAGGGCAAAAATGTACTACGGTTTAAAGTCATCATAAAAGCGTTAGCAAAAAAAGACACGATTTTTAAATTCCACACAAAGCATTGAGCTAAGGAGGAGTTCATGGACTCAAGGTGAAAAATAAAGAAGATTGTTTAGAAAGAGATTAAAGTCTGTGAAATGCAGACGTGAGAGATAAAAAGCTACCGAGCAGGTGAGAAGCCTGCATGTGGTGAATAGTCAAGTAGGTTTCCTTATCTGTGTGTGTGTGTGTGTGTGTGTTTTGCAGCTGGATGGAGCTATTAACATTATGACTGTGGTGTGTAACCAGCGATAAGATTTACCTTCATTCAGATTATTAAAAACCACGTTTTGCAATATAAACCATGCTTTAATTCCTCACTGCCAAGATGTTTGACGGCTTCGTAGCAACACAAACAGCACGATGATCCCAGTGACTCATGAGCCTAATGAGGGAACGAGAGGGATTTCACAGCAGGACGGTTTACGAGGGGCTGTTCCTGTGCACGAAGGTTTCAAATTGAGAAAACATTTGTCCACCGGGCCGGTTGTGAAGTCCACCTCTGCACCTTCTCACCTCTCTGATCGTCGGTGGTTCTTCTGCTTTACTTTAACACCAAAGCTCTAGCCTGGACAGGCCGCGGCTGTTATCTCAATGATGTTCTAATTCTAGTCAAACAGTTCTGTGTTTGACTCAATAGAAGCAGTGTTAGTCAGGAGAGTCAATATTAGCAGAGCACACAGAGCAGGGCTGGTGTTAGGACAGGCAGGAGCTGTGTGTGTGTGTGTGTGTGTGTGTGGGGTGTGTATGTGACAACATACACGGTTAAGTGTGCTCTGTTAGTGAACCTTGACTGCCCGCTCTGGTAATAATAATAAAGATAATAAGAAAGCGGAAGAAGGCAAACTTCTGCTTACTTTTTCCCCCTCAGTGGCTTCCGCCTTTGACAGGACTGACATTTCTTTTATCACCTGTCTCTAACGTGGATGTTATTGTTAGATGTCAGAGTCCCGGCACTCATTCCTCAGTGCCTTGGCCGCAAGCACTTTGCAGTCAAGCCTGGACCTGTTGACAGTCCTGTGAACATTTCAACTTCTTGAAAGATGCTTTGTTTTTGGTTTATTTACTGTCAAACGGCTGCCAGAATGAATGACCTGATTATTTTAATTTGGCAGCCATGTGCCATTGCACAGCTACTAGATGAAGTATTCAGTTTTAAAAATGTGGTGTGGAAGAGTAAACTGTAAGTGAAGTCAACGCCAGAGGCCATTTACAATCGTCTCACCACATAAACAACGTAGTGGCATGAATGATATTTTAATTATCCTGCGCCATTTAGTAATTCTTTTTGCTGAATTTATAGAAAAGCACAGAAAATTGTTTATTATTCACTAGTACTGTTATCTGACTGTTGTTCATGACTCGTCTTTGGCTTTTTCAAGAAAAAAATGTTTCTCCAACCAACAAATTATTTCGGATCAACTTAAAGGAACTAGAGGCAGGATCTTTAAAAAATCTGTAAAAAATTAAACATGTATGTTCATTTTTTCAAAGCTAATGGGTGATGAAGCGTTATAAACCAAAAAGAATGAGGCCACTCATGTATCGTTCCATTTTCTTGAACAGGCTGTTTGCTGCAAAATGCGCTGCAGTTCGGTCACGAATTTCCCGCGCTGCCCTACGGATGTGGCGTCAATTGACACTGCTTGCGCGTTCACGACAGCTTCAAAACAGAAAGAAAATGTGTTCGACACTGCAGATCGGTAGGTGGCGCTATTGCACCGTAAGTTGCTTGCCAACCGTCAAACTCCAAAAGAAGAACTGTGGGAATGGATTCTACTGCAACCAGCAAACGACCAAGCGTGGCACAAAGGAAGTTTATTCAGCGGCATCTCGTGAGTCAAAAACCAAATATGGTAAAAGACAGGCAGGGACCCGAATCTATATCGGATACGTGATTGACGAATGGAGGCTGCTTCAACTATATCTGGGACTCAAAAAGGATGCTGCCATGGCTCATTTCCTAGTGAGCAGGTAAGAAACATTATAGGTTGTGTTTAGAGATGATGACAATGATCTGACCTCACCGATGACTCAGAGAGAGCTAGCGTGCAGTAGCATTAGCTGTGATAGTAGCATTAGCTGTGAT